>JAHHZJ010004693.1:0-12675 GCA_021437245.1 Aegilops speltoides | reverse complement strand
GGGGTTTTATCCTTGTCTTCTTAAAGATTCTCCCAACACTCAACTCTCCCACCGATTTGGCTGGTGGAAGAAAGGATTGAGTGGAAGCAACTTGGGAAGGCTAGAGATCAAGCTTCATATGGTGAGGAGCAACTTGATCTCAACACAAGGGTAGGTAGTTCTTTCTAAATGTAAGGTAGGAGTGGTAGTTCTTTCGATGGCTCTTCCACGTAATGAAGAGGGGGTGGAGGGGTATTTATAGCCTCCACATTAAAATCCAACTGCTATAACATTTGACCAATCTCTGGGACCGGTTGACAACCCGTGAGACCAAAGTTCAAATCATGTGAACGTTGGGATTTTCGTGGGACCAAAATACAATCTCTGAGTGAAAGTGCAACTAATCCCCTGGTGGTTTTGGTAATTAATAACAACATATATATCATTGAACTAATAGTTTCTGAGTATCATTTCGTAAAGTTCAAAGATATAGGTATGGCAATGACCAAGAAGTGGACCCCTAAAATGCTAAGGCAGGCAATTGGCAAAAGCTCAAGACTCATTTTTGGTTTAGTGATCCAAGATCACATTGAGTCTATAGGAAAGCCAATACTATTAAAGGGGATGAGGTTATGATAATGATCTCGTTGCTCAAAGTGCTTAGTGATATATCTCCCAAACTATCAGCAGCCTTTCATTCCAACACATTATTAGTAATCTCGTGCCACCGATTCCATAACCTCAGCCACACCGAGATGAACCACCTCACCATATAACCAAACCCTAGAAATTTCGGATTTTCCGATTCCAAACTCGTCTCACCCAAACTAGTGTTGCCAAGCTTCAGAATCCTTCTGTTATCAAATCGGTGTCACCGAGATGATAAAGTCGGTCCCACCGAGATTGGCAAACCCTAGTATTTGGAAGAATCGACTCACCGAGATTGTATTTTCGGTCCCACTGAAAATCCCAACGCTCACAAGATTTGAACTTTCGGTCTCACCGAGTTGTCAACTCTACCCGACCGAGATTGGTCAAATGTGTGTAACGGTTGGATTTTGTGTGGAGGCTAAATACCCCCTCCACCCCCTCTTCATTCGTGGAGAGAGCCACGTAAAGAACTACCACTCCTACCCTACATTGAAGAAGAAACTACCTACCCTTGTGTTGAGATCATGTTGCTCCACTCCCCACCATATGAAACTTGATTTCTAGCCTCCCAAGTTGCTTTCCACTCAATCCTTTCTTCCACCACAGCCAAATCAAGTGAGGAGAGTTGAGTGTTGGGGAGATTATCATTTGAAGCACAAGAGCAAGGAGTTCATCATCACCAACACCATCTATTACCTTTTGAGGGTGGTGCCCTAGATTGGTTAGGTGTCGCTGGGAGCCCGCCAAGATGTGGAGTTGAACCAAGAAGTTTGTAAGGGCAAGGAGATCGCTTACTGTGAAGAAGATCTACCCCGAGTAAGGCTAGTCCTCCGTACGATGCCATGATGGCATAGACAAGGTTGCTTCTTCGTGGACCTTCGTGGTGGAGCCTCCGTGACTCTCGCAGACCGCTACCTCCGTGGGTTGAAGTTCCATCAACGTGGATTGACGATAGCACCACCTATCGAACCACGAGAAAAATTCCGTGTCTCCAAATTCATGCTTGCTCTTTCCACCTCTTTACTACATGTGCAATTTATTTTCCGCCGCAAATACTCTAGAATTGCATGTAGGGTGATACTTGACTTGATCATCATTGTGAACTTGCTAAAAACTTGTCTTAATCAAAAGGCTGAACTTTTATATTGTCAAGTAGTCAATCACCCCCTCTAGACACTAACATCCTACAAGTGGTATGTAGCTTGGTCTCCATTGTATTGGTTTCATTGCATTGACTCCATAAGCTTGGTTTCACAACCTAGGAGAGTATGGCGCCTAGTGAGGGTACTTGTGAGAGGTCCTTACTTGATGGTTCAAATTTTGCAAGTTGGAAGCATAAAATGAAAATTCATATTCTTGACATAACTCCACGATGGGGCATTATTTGTGTTGGCTTGCAAGGTGAGTTCTTCGAGGAAGGAAAAGTTCCGGATCGTGAAGCTACATGATGAGTTGCGGATGTTGCAAAACAATGCTCAAGCTAGACATTCTCTTCAATGCTTTGTGTCCCGAGGAGTTCAACAAAATCAGCCGCCTTGAGAATGCAAAAGAGATTTGGGATACTTTGGTCGAAATGCACGAAGGTACCGAGTCCGTGAAGGAATCAAAGCTAGATGTTCTTCAAGGTCAACTTGACAAGTTCAAGATGAAGGAAGGTGAAGGAGTCGCTGAAATGTACTCTAGGCTTGTTCTCATCACAAATGAGATTGCCGGCTTAGGAAGCTAAGAAATGACCGAATCGATTCATCATCAAGAAGATTCTCGTGAGTTTGGATGGAAAGTATGACACTGCGGTGCACTTTTGATCCAAATGATGCCAAACTACAAGAATCTCAAGCCTCACCAAGTCATTGGAAGAATTGTCTCATGAGATGACACTTAAAGATGGGAGAAGAGCTTCACAACAAGTCAAGTGGTGCTTACAAAGCCACATGTGATGCTCCCACAACCTCAAGTGACAAGCTAGTTTCCAATGAAGAGATAAGCCTAATGGTGAAGAACTTCAACAAATTCTACAAGAGTAGAAGCAAGGAAAGAAGCTCAAAGTCTAGATCATATGATGAAAAGAGATCTTCGGTCGGATCGAATCGTTATAATTGTGGAAGACCTTGACACTACTCAAATGAGTGTTCTGGCCCCACAAGAGAAGAGAAGAATTCCAAGAAGAAGAAGCTCAAGAGAAGAGTCACCCGGAAGAGAGAAGGAGTAGAGATGATCACAGGAACTAAGATCCTCTCTTGAGAAGCAAGGATTCTGAGAGGAAAGACAAGTCATCAAGGAGCTACACAAGAAGAAAACATCAAGCTCATGGTGAATGGGTCTCCTGCCCGATCTCGGCTAATCACTCCGAAGAAGCTATCACTCCAACTGGTACCACAACAAGATGAAGGTGTTGCGGCCTTGCTCTCAGATCCTCCAACTCCAACTCCTATGACTTATTTGATTCACCAAATGAGGGAATTGGAAAATGCTTCATGGCTACAGCCCCAAGGTATCACACCCTGAATTTATTGACTTTGATAGTGATGAGGATGACTTGCTTGGTGAAGATGAGCTTTTACATGACAAATCTAGTGAGCCTAGTAATGATGAACATGCTAGTAGTCTTTATAGTCGAGAAGAGTCGAATGACAATGCTATGAAGGAGATTGAGCGCCTAACTAAAGAACTAAACACTCTTAAGTTAGCTCATGAAACAACTCAAGAAGATCATAGAGAGCTCCTAAGATCTCATGAGAAGCTACGCCTGAGAAGCTCAATCTAGAGCAAGAACATGAGTTCCTAAAAGCAATCAATGACGATCTTCAAAGAAGAGTTCTTCATATCTTGCCAAACGACTTCTCTTGTCTAATTTCTTGCCACCTATTAAAACTAAGCATGACAAGCATAAGAAAAATTCTTCATCTAGTAGTAACAATAACCATGCTAAATCTAATATTGTTGCTTCTAGTAGTTCTCTTGATTCCACTAACAATGTTTCAAGCCAAGTTACACTTGAGCAAGAAAATAGTTTATTGAAAGGGATTATAGAGAAAGGTGTTCACAAGAGCCTGGCTGGAAGCAAGAACTTTGAGGAAATTGTTCGCAAGCAAGGAAGGCACCGAAGAATCAAGGAATTGGTTTGAGCGAAAGTTCAACGCCGAGGGTGTTGAATGGGAAGAAGGTCAATATCCCACTCCAAAGTTTGTTTCTCAAAAGGAGAAGTATGATCCTATTTCTTCCAATGTGGAACAAGCTCAAGATGACCTTCTACCACAAGACCACAAGCTAAAAGGCAAGGACAAGCTTCAAGAGGAGATTGATGCATTTATGAAGCACCCAAGCCATGGTCAAGTGGGTTCCCAAGGAAACGCAAGTTCTACTTCCAAGCTCAACTACAACCCCAAGGATTCTCCATCAAGATGATGTGGATCCCAAGAAGAAGAACTAGAGTTCTTGAGGGTGACTCCGCCAACATACTTCACTCACATTCATTTTGGCAAGAACTTGTGCAATCAACTTCCACATCTCTGCACTAGTTCATGGAGTCACAAACCTCTTGTTGGTAAGTCAAGGGACAAGGTAATATTGCTTTCATGGACATCATCTATAGTGAACTTCAATCTATGTCCATGGATATCCTTGTTTGTTCCTTGGGACTAACCCATGTAGGTATTGAAAGTGCCTGAATCCAAAGGATTGCTCCCAACTCTTGATGATCTTCATCAACATTGAGCATCCACATCTTCAACATCTACATGAAGTCTTCTACGACAACCCAAGGTTAGTTTGACCTTTAAAAGGGGTTCTCACATCAAGGGGAGCTTTGTGTTTAAAGAATTGAGCTAAAGTATCTTCAAATGATGTGAACACATCAATGCTTTTATGTAAAAGTGGTAACCCCACTTTGTGCTTAAACGATGAGTATGACCTATGATCAAATGTTTTCATTTGACTCCTAAGTCAATATACTATATATAGATGACCTAGTCATCGGCTAAATTGTGTGATAGTAGCTAGTGTTTTGCGTTGTGTATGTTTGACACATATTTCATTTGTTATCTTATTGTGTGAGCATGTTGATGCATGATTTTATCCATTCGAGGACATCCATTTGTTGCTTTGGTCTTTTGGATTTTTTCGACCAAATGGATGGACAAGAATGCCTAAGTTCCTCTCCCTAGCTATCTATGCTTTGTCTCAAATTCTATTCATGCTTATATCACAAACTTTGAACAAGTCATTTTGACCCACCGAAAGTGAGGAGCACCTCGCCACCGATCCGCCTAAGACTAAACTTCCAAAACCTTCTAAGTATTTTCGGTCACCTAACCCACTCAAACCTCGGATGCACCAAAGCACTTGGATTGATCTAGGTTTTCACCGTGAAACCGAAGCAGAATTTCGCGATCAAGTGTAATCGCAGCTATCCATCTTGGTGCCACCGAAGTTTTACAACCGGCCCCACCGACAAGCAAAGGGGGTATATACCGAGGGCAGCGCTGCTGATTCATTCTTCAAAACGCCGCCCTCAAAACCATTGCCGCTGCGCCGTGGTCTCCTGGATCGCCCCCTCGCCGTCGCTCAGGCACCTCGCCGCAGTGTCTCGCGCCGCCAACAGACATTCTCTCCAAGGACTACTGTTCAGCCAGAGAAACCCACCAAGTTAGGTGAGTTTCGATCCCTCGCTTTCAACTCCCGATTCTATGCACGATTGGTTTGTCTAGCTTGCCACGCTTGAGATCTTCCTATCCAGCAGATTAGTTCTTAGAACTAAATTCGAGTAAAAGTTTTAGGTTAGGTTTCCACAACAATATCTCGTGAGACTGATTCTACATTCTCTATGAGGACCGATTTGGCCTCGCCATTGTAATCGCACTTTCGGTCCAACCGAAGTTGTGCAAATCGGCTGACCAAATGAGGATTTAGTGAAACCCAGTGTTCTGGCTAGATCAAACCCATTTCGTCCAACCGAAAGTGGTGTAAATGGTTCTGTTTAGACACTTCGATTCACCAATTTTAGCCTCGGTTCAATCGAAATGCATTCGTGAAAAACCAAAACTGAAATTTGAACTCATTTTTTTTTTGCAAAATCTTCGCAGCCAGATAACTCTTCTATTCTCACCACACCTAATCTATTCACAAAGTTGTCACCATGTCGATGCAAATGACAGCCACAACAGGTCCTGAATCACCAATTGCTGAGATTCCAGAGGCAGCACTAGTCCCTGCCACAAGAAATTTTCTGATGATGGTGAGAGGAGCACACCAAGTGTTTTGCATTCTCGCTGCCACCTGTGGGCTGAAGAAGAAGAACCTGATGATGAAGATTCTGATTTAATAGCCGAGGAAGAGATCTCCTCTAAGCCAAAGAGGAAAGTGGCTGCCAAAGAGCATCAAGGGCAGCAAACCAAGAAAGGCACCTTTCAAGGTGATGGACCTAAGAAGTTGAGACTATCAAGAGGACTGCAGCAGCACTGCAGAGGTCATGTGGATTTGCCTCATATTCAGATGCTTATCAATGCCAAGTTTGGCACGGCACCTACTTGTTGGATAGACCACACTTGCCATCAGAATGCCCTGAGCATGAGGACAATGAAGTTGTGATGGATGAGGAGGATCCCACGCCTGCTGAAGGTCAAGCAAAGTCCTAAGTTGCCAAGAAAGCTAAAGCTGAGAAGGAAGGCAGCAAAGAGCAGCCTAAACCCAAGAGTGTTGGAGAGCAGCCTGAAGCTACCCAGGATTGAACAACTGCCAAGCATTGGCAGCCTCGTGGAGAGTCTTGAGAGGATTGTTGAAGACAAGATCCATGCTCGATGTCAAGTCGATCAAGTGCAAGTCATCACAACAAGCTAGAGGCGATATCGAGGAAGCCAAGAAGGAGAAGGAAGAGCTCATGCGTGAGATGCAGGATGACCTAGTCCAGATGATTATGAACAGCCCGCCTGCTCCCACAAGACCCAGATCAATTGCTATTCCAAAGGATGATACCAGACTACAGCCTTCAGACCTCCCACAGCTCCATCTGGCCCAGCCCAGCTCCAAGGAACACTCCTCCACCCACGTATATCACCAAGCCTTTGCAGATGCAGCTATCTCAACTCCATCAACCTGCATGTGAGCCGCCAAAGAGAGTCCCTAGTGACGCTTAGCTCTATACCTTCAACTTTTGGTAACTTGTTGCCAAAGGGGAGAAATTGTATAGAACACTGGACTGAGAGAGTGCCTGCTCGCTCTTTTCGCTTATTTGCGGTCTTTTTGAGATACTTTTGAGTTTTTCGAGACATTCCGGTGCTTGATACTACGCTTTTTTCACTTTGATGAGTGCTTGATCATACTATGCCTTAATGTGTGCTTAATGCTTATCATATGCTATTCATATCTTGTATGATCATTTACTCATGTCTTGGTGATTGGGTGCATGCTATTCATTCTTATCATTTTGTGCGCCCACCAAGATGTATGTGACATGGAAGAGTGACCCATGATCCTAATCGATTGTGCATTTGCATTCAAAAGCAAATCTTAAACAATGCACAAATTTAGGGGAGCTTGCTTATCACATACTTTCAAAGCGATTTATATTATTCATTGATTATATCATTTGTCGAAGTTTGATCTATATGTTGTCATCAATCACCAAAAAGGGGAGATTGAAAGTGCAACTAATCCCCGGTGGTTTTGGTAATTAATAACAACATATATATCATTGAACTAATAGTTTCTTGAGTATCATTTCGTAAAGTTCAAGGATATGGGTATGGCAATGACCCAAGAAGTGGACCCTCAAAATGTTAAGGCAAGTATTGGCAAAAGCTCAAGACTCCATTTTTGGTTTATCGATCCAAAATCACATTGAGTCTATACTAGAAAGCCAATATTATTAAAAAGGGATGAGGTTATGATAATGATCTGTTGCTCAAAGTGCTTAGTGATATATCTCCTAAACTATCGCTATCTTTCATTCCAACATACACTCATAAGTAATCTCGTCCCACCCCATTCCATAAACTCGCCACACCGAGATGAACCACCTCACCATATAAGCAAAACCCTAGAAATTTCGGATTTTCCGATTCCAAACTTGGTCTCACCAAACTAGTGTCAAGCAAGCTTCAGAATCTTCTCACATCAAATCGGTGTCACCGAGATGATAAAGTCGGTCCCACCGAGATTGGCAAACCCTAGTATTTGGAAGAATCGGACTCACCGAGATTGTATTTTCGTCCCACCAAAATCCCAACGCTCACAAGATTTGAACTTTCTTTGGCTCACCGAGTTGTCAACTTCGGTCTGACCGAGATTGGTCAAATGTGTGTAACGGTTGGATTTGTGTGGAGGCTATAAATACCCCTCCACCCCTCTTCATTCGTGGAGAGAGCCATCGAAAGAACTACCACTCCTACCCTACATTTCCGAGAAGAAAACTACCTACCCTTGTGTTGAGACTGCTGCTCCACTCCCACCATATGAAACTTGATTTCTAGCCTTCCCAAGTTGCTTTCCACTCAATCCTTTCTTCCACCACAGCCAAATCAGTGAGGAGAGTTGAGTGTTGGGGAGATTATCATTTGAAGCACAAGAGCAAGGAGTTCATCATCACCAACACCATCTATTACTTTTTGAGGGTGGTGCCTTAGATTGGTTAGGTGTCGCTGGGAGCCTGGCCAAGATGTGGAGTTGAACCAAGAAGTTTGTAAGGGCAAGGAGATCGCCATCGTGAAGATCTACCCCGATAAGGCTAGTCCTCCGTGGGCGATGCCATGATGGGCATAGACAAGGTTGCTTCTTCGTGGACCCTTCGTGGGTGGAGCCTCCGTGGACTCTCGCAGTTGCATTCTCCGTGGTTGAAGTTCCATCAACGGGGGATCGACGATAGTATCACCTATTTCCACCACGAAAAATCTTCCGTGTTCCAAATTGCGCTTGTTTCTCCACCTCTTTACTACATGTGCAATTTACTTCGCGCCGCAAATACTCTAGAATTGCATGTGTAGGGTGATACTTGACTTGATCATCATTGTGAACTTGCTAAAAACTTGTCTTAATCAAAAGGCTGAACTTTTATATTGTCAAGTAGTCTAATCACCCCCTCTAGACACTCTCACCTTCAACGATCCTACAATTGGTATCGAGCTTTGGTCTCCATTGCTTTGGTTTGCACACCATTGGAGGAAGATGGACGGTTCATTTAGGTTAGTCATAGAGTGCCTATTTGATGGAGTGTCCTATAACTCGTGGAGGATTGAAATGCTTGCTATCTTTAAGATGTACAACTTGCAAATATGTTGAAACCCCATATGTACCTCCATTTGACCCCTTGCACCCTACTATGGATGAAGAGCTTGATTTTTTCAAACCTTAGAACTTAAATCTCATCATTAGAGGCTTGCCCGATAACTTGCTTGAGCTTGTCACAAACTTTGAGTGGCTACTATGTGGAAGTTCTGGAAGAACTTTATCCGGACCTTTTGAGAGGTCTTGATGAAATTCTATACAAGACTATTGAATTTGATATGATGCCCAATGATCCCAACTTTGATAAATGCTTTTTGAGCTTCGGATCTTATGAAAAGAAGGGTGATCCCGGACTTATCAATGTTCTAATTAGAAATGCTCTTGTATTGCATTCCGATGATTATTGTCACATTGACAAAATTAAGTCATTGTCAAATTGACCTAGGTATTGATGATGAATTATCTATGGGTCAATATGATGATGAGCATGAGCATGATGAGACATCGATTCGACACCGAGCTAGACAAGATCATGAAGAGTCTCAATCTTATGGCAACTGGAGACTACATATCCGTGGAAAAGAGGGATTTTGATAGTGGATGCACCGATCACATGACCGGAGATGAAGACATGTTTAGAGCTTGCAAAGAACGATGGTCCACGCAAGTATGTGACTTTTGGAGACAACTAAGGGTAAGGTACTTGGCCTTGGTAAGGTGGCCATATCTCATGATAGCTCTATTCAAAATGTCATGCTTGTTGAATCACTTGGATACAATTTACTTCCGTTCTAGATTAGTGACTTTGGATTTAATGTGCTATTCACAAGTAGATTGCCAAGTCTTTCGTCGTGACAATCATAACATGGTCTTACCGATCCGAGAGGTGATCTATACATTGTTGATTTCCAAGAAAGCTCAACCTAGAACTTGCTTCATTGCTAAATCTAAAGGTTGGTTATGGCATAGAAGGCTTGGACATGTTGGTATGCGAATCTAGATAAGCTAATCAAAGGTGATCACATTCTTGGTGTTAAAGATGTTTTACAAAGATAGACTCAGAGTGCCGCCAAGGAAAACAAGTAGGTGGAAGTCATCCCGTGAAGAACATCATGACCACAAGGAGCCCTTGAGCTTCTTCACATGGATCTTTGGTCCCAATGCTTACAAAAGCCTTGGTGGTAACCCTTTGGTCTAGTTATAGTTGATGATTATTCCAGATTTACGTGGGTATTTTTCCTTGATGACAAGTCACGTGTTCAGAGAATCTTCAAAACCTTTGCCGAAAGGCCCAAAATCAATTTGAGGTGAAGATCAAGAAAGTTCGGAGGACAATGGAACGGAGTTCAAGAACCCCATTGGACCTTTTTCGATGAGGAAGGGATTCTACATGAGTTCTCGGTTACGATACTCCTCAACAAAATGGAGTTGTTGAGAGGAAGAACCAACGCCATTGAGATGGCGAGAACGATGCTTGATGAATACAAGACACAAGCACTTTTGGGGTGAAGGCCGAGACATTTTCTATCAAAGGTTCTATCTTCACAAGCTCCCAAGACTTCAACAGCTCCTCACCGAACAAACCCCAAGTGGGATACTTTCGTCTTTGGTCAATGCTATATCCTTGATAAGCATCGCCCAAATTTGCTCCAAAACTATGAAGGCTTTTTTCCTTTAGGATCAAACTCCCACACCACCGGGTTCAATAATTTCCCAAAGGTTGAAAGACTAGACGGAAGTTTGATGAACTAAGGCTCGCAAGTAGAGAAATGCCTATTGAGTAGGAGAAAGGACCCATCGAACCATTCAAGATTTACTTTGGAAAATCCGCCCCAGGAATAAAAACCTATCACATAGTGGAGCCCCTACTAAAAAACCCAAGGAAATATCCAAATAACTCAAAAAAAGTCACAAGAAATCCACCACAACCCCTTTCCAACCTCAAGAAACAAACAACAATAAGAAGAAGGGAAATGAGGATGATAGGAAGTCACCCAACCCCAACGCATCTCGATTGGCAAGAAAAAAACATTGGCTGATAACGACATCGCTGGGTTACTGCCTAAAACCGCTTGCTAATTTTTGGCAACCTTTATTTTGCTTGAACATGGGTAGAAAAGGCGAAGCCCGGATTGGGGAACCTATGCCGAAGGCTACACAATTCGGGGAACAAGTTGACTTTGGTAGAGAACCAAATGATACCAAAACCATTGGAAAAATGGGTGTTTGAACAACAAGATGAAGATGGAAAATCATGCAACAAGGCTGCCTCTTAACAATTAACAAAGTCAAGGTTGGACATTGGCCTTTTGCCCTCCTTAGACTTGAGTCCATTCCATTCCTTCTTATGAACCACCAGTATTACCTTATAAAGGACATTAAAATCTTTCCTAAATGGTAAATTGAAGGGGAATATTTTGAAAAACCCTTGTTTTAACCTAAAAACCTAACATGAAAGTTCCAAACTCTTTATGGTCTTAAACAAGCCCTAGAGCGGACAAAGCTTATAGTTTTCTTGAAAAGGATTTGAATTGGAAAAAAGCTCAAGTTTCACTAAAAGGGTTATTGAACATTTTGGCCAAATATATGTTGATATTTTCTTTGGTTCAACTAACCCATTTTAGTGAGAATTTGGAAAGCTTATGTTTGGAAGTTAATTCCTATGGTCTCAAATTCTTCCTTTTCAAATCAACAATCTAAGGGGGTACCTTTGTCTCACAAACAAATCACCAAATCTTTAAAATTCCTGCAAAAAAGGTTGAGCCCCATTATAACATAATCTTGAAAAAATGGGAAACCCGGATAAAATTTTTGATCCTAGGTTCCCTAAATTCCCGGTTCTCCCCCGACATAATTTGGTGAGATTTCTCGATATCAAGCAGCCCCTAAAGAATTCTCTTAAATTTTTTGAGATTTTGATCCCACTTTTCATTTTTCCTGACTTTTCATTTGTTGGCTTTCCACTGGCAGGGGAGAAGATTGATAGAAAGCAATTGGAGGCAATTCCTTGGGATCCCGTTCTTGGTTCCAAGAAAAAAATTCGATTTTTTCGCCTAATATATTGCTCTGGTTCATGTTTGCCAGCCATTTGGTGACCAAAGCTTAGGATTATGGGAACTCAACATGTTCCCTTTTTTGTGCTGGGGGTTAAGATTGAACAACCTGCAACATCTCGATGAAAACTTGAAGTTACCACTTTATTCGTGTACTTGCTGGGTGAATCGTTTAAGCATGTTCATCACAAACACTTTTATCTTTCAAAACCCTTGATGAGAAATGTTTTTCCTGGGTGAGTTAACATATTGATCTTCAAACTTGGAGTGAAAACTCCATTTGTCAAGGCATGACCTACTTACAACCTTGATTTTTTTGTGTGATCAATTCTTGGACACATTTGCCCTTTTGTATTATCAACTCCTTGGGTTTGGATATCTCTTACAAGATTCCAAATCAAATTATGAGTAATCTTGTCATTGCCAAGTTCAGCCCTTTGGGATGTTGAGTTAAGGAACAAAATTAATATTTTTTGACCCAATCTTAGTATTTCACTTTGCATCTTATATTCTTAGTATTTCCTTCCCTAACCCAAGGAAGATGAACTACACATAGGAAAAGGTGTTCCAACTTCACATTCTATAGATCTACATCAAGTTCACCAATGATAAAGCAACAACAACCCTAGTTTTAATCGAAGGAGTTTTCGTCATGATCAACGCTTCAAAGATTGATCCTCAAGTTTCAAAATGGCAACCCCATTTTGGCTTAAACGTGAGTTGACCTATAAAATTTCTCATTTGACCCTAAGTCAATATACTCAAACTATACCTG
>JAHHZJ010004692.1:0-17881 GCA_021437245.1 Aegilops speltoides | reverse complement strand
TCCGGACCAACCTCCCCCCCGCCAATCAAACCATTGGGTGCCGATCATGGAGTTCACCGGACATCTTTCAGAAAACCCTTGGCGACATCCTAAATTCGCTAAAGCATCTCTCGTTATCAGAGCCCTGCCGGACCAAGGTCGATGGTTAGGATGTGGACACAAGAAATTCAAGGCCCACCCACCACCCACTTTGTAGCCACCGCCGATTTATCTAACCGACATGTTAGACTACGACCAAGACATCGACGATGGACGAATGCCGGAGACGATCAAGAACCAGCCCAGGGCACTAGAAGACCACCTCGCCAACGAATATACATGGTGGACACCCCAAAGGATGGGGACGGCAAGAAGGGGAGGCAGATTCTTTAAGAAACAGCCTGCGCCGGGCCCCGGGCCGCTTAAACCCGCCACAAAGAAGAATGGAGATTCCGCACCGAGAAATAACACCCTAGAGAGTGCCAAGACAACCCCCAGCACCATTCAGAAGGAGGATCGGGGAAGCCCCTGAGAGAGGCGGTAGATGAGGAGTTAGAGGATGACAATTACATGCCTCCTCCGAGACAAGGCCCTCAACGACGATTTAATTTGTCGTGCCCGAGGATCCGTCAACAAGAGCCTTTTAAACGAACTTATCGCCACGCAAATAGCCTAAAGAAAAGCAACAACAGCTTCAAGTGAAAAGATCCGGGCGATGGACCGAGGTACTGGCAAGAGTATTTAACTCAACGCCTCCAAGAGCTACCCCAAACGCAAGTTGCCCCGACTAGAGGAGGAAATAAACCTTCATCACCAGAAACAAAGACCCACCACCCCTGGTCGCGAAGAGGCATCTAGGCCCTCCTTCAGACTGACCCGCACCGCCGGAGGCCATGAGGGAATGCCGACTTGGGATATATTGGGGACAAGGCAAGACAATCCAGATCCATCTACGGATCACGAGGGCCCTCACACCCATGACGAACCGTACGGATATAGCAACTCCGGGCCAAACACAGCAGAAACGCCACTTTAGCTACGCCATGATATTGCTCAATATAGAGGCGCCAGACACCTACTATGCTTAGATTTAAGTAATGGATCATCAAATCCTCAAGGGTTTAAACTGGAACATTGAATCCCGATGGCACAAAGACTTGCAGTTTGGATCAAGATTATCTCCTTCATATCCATATGGCCCACGGAGACCATCTCCACGCCATCAAGTATCTCCCACTCAAGCTTAAAGGACCAGCTGCTTTGGCTTAAAATCTTGCCCGCAGATCAATTGTGTTGGGAGGACCTAGGCCG
The DNA here is from genome assembly GCA_021437245.1 of Aegilops speltoides. NCBI lineage: Eukaryota > Viridiplantae > Streptophyta > Magnoliopsida > Poales > Poaceae > Aegilops > Aegilops speltoides. The sequence goes on along the minus strand of JAHHZJ010004692.1, from coordinate 16,591 downwards.
CATTCCTCGATAACTTGGCACATATAAAACCACCGACCGGGACCTAAGCCAATAATTCAGCGCAAATCCCGAAGCCGACACGGTTCTAACAAAGAAAAATCAAATCATCGATGTCGGATGCAGGGCCCTCGCAGCCTTCAAACATAACATCCGCGAAGTGGCTGGCCCCACCTGGACAGAAAAGCCAAATCCATGGCAGCCCTCACATCACTATGACCCGCTTCGGGGGAGAGGATGGGTAGCTCGAAAACAACCTCAAAAAAATGCCGGCAGTCCGGATACTAAGGACCACAATGGCAGGTCCAAAACAAAAACAAACGCCGTTAACGGCGAAACAATGAGGATACGGAAAACGCCGTTTCAGAGGCTCTAAACCCGTCAACAAGAAGCCATTCAAAAGAATACCCCGGTCTGTCCAATTTGGACCGAAACTACATCATGCCGATACATGGCACTCAAAAGCCAGCTAATCACACCAACAGAGATTGTTGGGTATTTAAGCAGGGAAATTAATTGCCAAAACAATGACAAGGGGCTGCACAAAATGAGGAAGAGACCCCCACCCAACAAGAGAGGATAGAAGGGTTTCCCAAGTGCGGAAAATATGATATACGCAACCCACATACCCAAGAGGGAGAGGAAGCGGCACTGGGACGTAGGCGGATGGAGCCCTCAAAATTCAACCCATGGTCCTTCGCCATCACTTTTGATTGAAGGACCACCCCACCAAGATCCTCCATGGCGGATTCCGCATCGGTTCTAGACCCAATCCGATGGATTTCACCTCACAGAGTATATGAACGGCGGCAGATTCAACCGCTTTATCGATACAAAGCGCAAGATGGGCATAGACCCTCAAGGATTAAACCACAAAGACAAACTTCAGAAGGCCATACCAGGCCGGAATTGTACACGCCCACACCGAAGTGGTCTTCGGATCCCCGGATAATTTCCGCGAGGAGTTAATTTCGACATAGTCCGGTCCCAGGGCTATCACACCTCCTTGGACGAACCGAGGAGTTCAACGCGGTCCCATTATGCATACCTCAAGCTCAAGATGCCAGCCCTCGTGGAGTCATCACGGTCAAAAACATCAACCCCCCGAATGGAGGAACACAACAGCCTCGCGGGGGCAGAGCAGCCACTTAAAAATCACCCGAAAAGACCGAATGATCAAACGCCGAGAACATACACCAAGACCACTGGCACGCTCCAGCAAGAATGCGGCCCCAACCCCAGCCCTTGCATGATTGTAAGACAAACCCCCGCCAACATCAACGCCGAGATACCTTGGGCATAGGGGAGGGGCATGACCACGACAGCCCAGAGGCACCAACCACACCAGGGGCCCTAAGTGTGTCCTTTTTCTTTTTACCTTTTTTATTTTATTTTTATCTACAGGACTCCCATAAGATGTCCCGTCCGACAAGATCGCCGACTCAATGCAACAAGGAGGAACAAGGGCTATGAAACACTCTGTGGTCTCCAACAGCATTAAATCTTTTATTACACCATTCCGAGCCCACCCCTCGAGTCGGACATGTTTAAAATAGTCCACCCCTTGCTTACACTATTTGTATCGCTCCACTCATGGGAATTCCAATAAACAATGCATTACTTTTTCCCTTATAATTGCATTCCCTTCTATATATTGTCCATTTATGACATCTTGCATCCGAAATTTGGTACGGCCAATACAAGGGGCTTATGTTCCCGGATTATGGTGTGATAAGTCCAACATTTCAGAGGTGCGGCCCTAACTTATAGCATTATATGCATCGCTTCAATCATGTCTTGGGTCAATAGTTGGGTGCCTTCCCCATGTTTTGGTACCTTACGCCCGCTCCGGGGCTAAGTTAACTAGGAGAACCACCCATTGCCCGCTGACTGGGCGACCCCGGAGAAAGCTAAATGACGGCCATGATAAGGCGAGAGACTGGTCGCTGTTCGAGAGGTCTTTCGAGTCCCTATAGACTTACGCCGCTTAGAGCGAGGAACCGGATAGTGTCCGCAAGGCGTGATAGCGCCTCTAATTCGGTCTTCCGAATACTAGGGCTTCACAAATTTAAAATTATAGAATTCTATGGCTAAGTGAGAGTGTTCAAGCATTATAAGTCCGTTGCCTTGTTCGTTGTATTGAGCGCCTCCAGATGGACCCAAACATGGGAACAAGAGTGCTCAAGTTTATCCCAACACCCCAAAGACTGTGGTATGGGGGTCAAGCCGACGATTTGCCATCTCTTAGATTTAATAAACGCCGCATGTAAGGTAATATTTTAAATCAAATATGCGTTGCTTAGCGATATGAACAAAGTTTTCAGCACACAAGGATAACACATTGCGAGTCTACTCAATAATTACATCTCTGGGCACTCATCCGCAATCTTGCGGCACCTTCAGAACAGTCTTATAGTACATTTCGGGCGACGATTACTTTGCCCGGGCGGCGCACGTCTGCGAAGCCTCTCAAATCCAGCCTCCCAAGGCACCTTTGTGCGGCAAGGGCTCGACGGCACCTTCAATGCAGTGAGCGCTTGATGACTCCACCAGGGGCACGATCCACTAGCCGCCAGACGAGGCCGGCGTAGCTCCTGGCATGGCCTCCGTGCCACACCGGACTATGAGGCCCTTCATGGCCTGCTCGCTACCTTAGGAGCTCGACCAGCTGCTTCACTGGTCGCTAGGGGCACTGGATGTCCGCCTCAGCAGACGAGACCTAAGACCTTCTCCGCTGAGCCCCTTCTCAGCCCGAGAATGCGGCGCATCGACACGCCCGAGGCAGATCTGCAACGCCTCGAGAGCTCCGATCGATAAGTAATGTAATTTACATTCACATGCTTGCTTTGCATGAAAAATGCCTTACCCGCCTATTTTCTTCACATCCTCAACCTCCCGAGGGTCTTATGGGCCTCAGCCTTAGCGGTTGGCACTTTCAAGACGAGGCAAGCTCGACTCGAAGTTTTTGAGTCGGCTCCAAACTCTCATGCTTTTCCATGAGAGCCTGAGCTCTTGCCGCACTCCGCCACCGCCTTCCTGCTTTCAAGGCTTGCTCCGCAGCCACATCGTTCGCCATGACACGGCCTCCTTCGGCGCCACCTTGTTCGTGGGCCCGCAGCACTCCACGCTATCCTCGCTATTTCTATTGCAACCGAAATCCTTTTCGTAAGGTACAAATTTCAAAGTGGTGTTACGACCTTCTTTGTCCTCGAGCTGTCTCGCAAGGCCGAGCTCTGCTCGACCGCCGAGGTCCTCGCTTCAGCACTAACCTCCGCAGCTAGGCGAGGTCAGAGAAGCGCAAAACCCATATTGACATATTTTTAGCACTCTTAGAGATTTTTATAGATCCTCATCCGTTTTTCTTTCCTAACACCGAACCGAGCATCGGGGCTACCGTCTATGCGGTATTACATTACATATTTTAAACTTCCTACCTCAAAGCCTCTAGAAGGCTACCAGCTTGGTCAGCCCGCTTCTTGAAGCTCAATCTTTCAATCACCGCACTCATGATAGTGCGTGTTCTTCCTCGATGGAAGCGCCATGAGCGCCCAACAAGTTGTCCGCACCTCCCACTACTAGGAAAAGCCTATACACGTAATCTTACCAGAGCGCTTCTTCAAAATACCACGCTATTGCTACTTAGCTGCAGCACGGTTCACCAAACGCCGCTGTCGATTTGAAGTAGCAAGAGCGCGTATCGTATACAACGCCATCGTATAGTTGCCATGACCTTGCCCCTTAGCTATAGCAGAGCGCACTTTACAGAGCCATCAGCATCAAGCATTACTGCTTTGGCAAACGCTACAACTATCCCTACCTTATCCCCACGCACGACCGCCTTCTCACTCACACTCACTCGCTCACACAACTGTCGTCTGTCACCGAGCCGCCTTTCGTCCGGTCTGGCCGAGGTACTCCTCCCACCGCCCCTCCTTCATCCTCCTCGACATCCTCCTCCGATCAGGCCGCCTCCCTCCGCCTCCTCCTCGCGCGCCTCCCTCCACCGGCAGCCCTCCCCGCCTCCACTGCCGCCTATCTACCTCCATCGCCCCCACCGCCACTAGTTAGTACTAGATTTAGTAGTAGTAGATGTTAATTTAGGTTAGCTAGTACTAGATGTTGCTTAGTTAGTACTAGACTTTAGTAGTAGTAGTGGTAGTTGAACTACTTTAGTTGTAGTTGAACTAGTTTAGTAAGTAAATTAATAAACTAGTTGAACTAGTTGAATTAATGTAACTAATCTATTTTTAGTAAGATAATTAATATAACTAGTTGAACTACTTTATTTTAGAAAGAACTAGTTTTTTTTCTATTTATAGTAAGTTTATATTTAGTAAGAACTAGTTGAATTAATAAAACTAGTTGAACATGTCATGTTTGTTGTTAGTGATAACTTATATGGTTTCAGTGACCTCTGTCGTCCTCCACCGACCCTCCGACATCCCCGCTTCGTCCTCAGCCAACCCTCCGACATCGAGGTGAGACCAGCCAAATATCCTTGTATATCTTGTGTTGTTGCTCAAATTGATATGTGGTTGCCAAGTGGCCGCTTCATGTTCAGCTTACATCTCCGAGTGGCCTATGTTTTGTCTGAGTGTTGATTAATTTCTGCTCCGCAAATTTCAGCGCCGATATGTCCTTTTTTAGCAAAGGTCATGCCGGATTTGTCGTGAATTCTTGCATGACTTGTGCTAGAATATGTACAAGTTTAATCTTTGAATTATAATTGTAGGAAATGTCGCACTGAACCATTTACTGCCTTCCGGGAGTGTAGCTGCTGCCACAGATGGAGGTATGTGCGATGGTTCGCTCGCTGATGAAGATCGGCGCTCAAGCATTAAGCTCGAGGAGACCTTCGACAGAAACGGACGCAACAACGACAAGTGCTTTTTTCTCCATTAAGCATGACTTCAACTATTTCAACGCCTAATTTTCATATTTTACAATTCAATAGCTTATCCCATGCCATGCAAGACGCTATGTCTTGGAGAGGATGGGTTTTGAAGACCATGAAAATTTCAAACAAAGAAAATACACTTAAGGACCCATCATGATATGGATTTTGAAGTAATCAAATGCTCAGAGCGAACCCATTTTGGTTGCCAAAATTGGGAAGCACTTTGCTAAATGTATGGTTTTTATGAGGGTATGATTGTCACCATGGATCTTGGTGATCCGACAACGAGGAAGACAATATGGACATTTGGGTCCTTGTTGATACGCCCGATTGTACCGCTATGTGAGTTTCTCAAACATAGTTATTAACTAATTTATATTGTTTATTTCAAAATAGTTGATAGCTTATTTCCATTGACAGCTTATTTTGATTCTTCAAAGACTGTAAGGAAGATGGTAGATACAACCCACTACAATCAAGGCACCCAATTAACGATAAGGAGAAAAATCATCCGATCGCATTTTGTACTCTTCTTGAGAATTACAATGACTATTATCGAACTCCTCCAAATTATGGTGAATACGGCCACTAGTGCATGTGTGAACAACGATAACTTCTAGAGATACCCGGTAAGATTTTTTAATATTACGAGATCCGCGCATTTTTTGCATACTTCTAAAACTAGTACATCATTGCTAACTACGAAGTTATTATTATGTTTTTCAACGAAACTCGATGGATTGTGTGCCTCATCCGATGTCTCTACATGGTCGCCTCGCCGAACATACCGCCGTAAATCCACGGAGCTCACTGGCATATCGGATTTCTAAAACCCGTGAACACATGATCATCGAGAATGGAAGAAATGTAGGACATTCGCAAGGAGGTTCTTGAAGTAATATTCAGCAAAGGCAAGAATGGGAGACAAGCTAATCTCCATTCTCCATAATGGAGAGTGTGGTATCTTGTTTTTTGTTATTTTACCTTAGAAAATGTAGTAGGTCTTAATCAATGTAATAGGTCCTATGAGGTACAATATGTTTATTATGTGGTAATGTGTTAGAGTTGATAATGATGATCTTGAGGAGGTGTTATGTGATGTCAATGATGAAAACGATGATATTATGGAGGTGTTATATGACAATGATGTATTATGCTAAGTTGTTAATGATATGATGATGATGATGATATTATTATTGGTGAAAGAATCAGGATAGTTTCAAGTGGATGGACATCCACTTGAAACTAGTCCACGGTTCTTTCATCCCATGATGTAATAACTCATTATGATGTAAAAACAATCTCTAAATTCTGTTGTATGAAAACTTGTGTAAAGGTGTATGTCGGTATAAGGTAGGGGTACCTCAAGATTCACTTGTGCACGGGCAGCCCCAGCCCCGCAGCTAGATCCATCGAACGCTTGTCGGAGACCATCTCCGCCCACGCCAAGCCGCTCAAGAGCAAAGTATAAAGATAGAAATTCAAGACCCCGCAAGAGGAGCTTGCCGGAAGGCCATTCCGTGCTCAAGACTACATTACTTCGCAGATCCCCCGAGAGGAGCTCGCGAAGACCGAAGATCGATCACGAAGACACGCCGGCGCCGCTTCCGGCGAGGACCCGGGAGCGTAAGTCACAGAGTCCGACAAGCCCCGGTCCGGCAAGATAAGGCCCCGCAAGGTGCTTGCCGGGAGAGCCGCCACGTTCGCGACTCCAGCTCATCTGCCCCGCGCCTCCAAATTTTCCCAGACGCGGGCGGTGGCCGGGCCGCATGAGGAATGCGTGGCACTCCACGGTGGTGGCTTCGCCGGGCGAAGAAGACGCGATGGCGGAGCTTTTGGCGACGGCGACGGCATTTAATGCCCTTGTCCCTCTCTCACGTAGGTAGAAAGCAATCGAGCTGCACTGCTCCCGACCGCTCCAACCACCACCCTTTACGCTTACCCTCTACTCACGCTGACACCTGCCGGTGACCCCTTGCCCTATAAAAGGAGGCCCATGCACAACGAGAAGGGGGACCACGCTACCACGCAAGGGTTGACTATGCTACCACGAAGGGGTTGACCATCGCTACCTCGCCAAGGTTTTCACACACCACTCCACCATTTGCTCGATTCGGGAGCAAGATCAAATACAACACAATGCAGCAAGAGGGTTTTACGCGACCATCGCGCCCGGTGGGTAAAATCCCCGGCATCGCCTCTCCTCCCCGCAACCTCCGCCTGCATCAACACACGGCGGCCCTGCCCCATAGGTGCCGCGCCACCCATCCGGCCCGACATCTTCGGGCGCGCTGTAGGGCGCCGAGGTGAGCGAACCGATCCGGCTCGCAAGCGCTTTCATCAACCTTCTCCGCCACAAGAGCTTCATCGACAATCGCGCTATGGCCCCAAGACGAGCTGAGGGTCGCAGACCATCTTCCGCCCTTCCGCCGCCACCGGAGCCGACGGCAAGCGGAGGAGACGCCGAGGAAGGGTGGACGCCGCGGGCGCCGTGCCACCAGATTCAGAGACAGGACGGAGGACCACGCCGGCCCGGAGATCCGCGCCCACCCAAAGAAGGGCTCAGCGGCGCCATACCACGAGAAGGTGGTATCCGCCACCGCAAGAGCAAGGGGGGTTCGGGGACGCCTGGATCTGTCCATGCATGAATAAAGCGAGAGGTCGAGGGGTTCTGCTCCCCTAACATTGTTAGGGGCCCGAAGGTCCGGCCTCGCACCGCCGCTTCCCGCCTCCTCGCCCGCAAGCGCCTATCCTCGAGCGTTACGATGTCGCCGAAAGACGCGCTTATCGAGCTCTAAGTCCGCAAGGACGGCTCGTGCTTTATCCGGCAAGCGCATTCTCCTCGACGCGAAGCCGGTGAGGACAGCCTTTGGTGTTCGCCCCGCAAAGCGCCGCCCGAGCGCCCCGGACACACCATTGAGCCCCACCAGAGCACAAAGAAATAGAAAAGCTAAGTCGCCGAAGTCTTCGGAGGCCTTTAATTTCATACTTTTATATGTTATACCTCCAAGATTCGCCCTTTGTGCGCCAAACCCGGCGCGGAGGAGCCTACGTGGATGGTAGCACCTTACGCTCAACACGCCAACGAAGAGTAAGCCGCCACCAGCCAAGGCCTGCTTCTCGAGCCTGCTCAAGAAGATAAGTGGCCGCTGCCGGACACGGCAAGGTTGTTGTCGGGGCGACACCACCAAGGCTGGCTGCGACGCCCGCACTCAGCAAGCGTGTTGAGCACGCAAGTTACCTAGAAGCGAGGGGTGAGAGCACACAAAGGATGTAGGCAGGGGTATGACGGGCGAGTCATGCCGTGAAATGTCCGATGAGAGACTTGGGCGCAAGAGGAGCCAAGTCGGGTTAGTAATGCATTTGTTTTGTTTCCAGTCCGCCAACAAACACAAGTGTGCGCAGCACCCTTTATCTTGCTTCCGAGCCACGCCGCAAGTTAAGCTGCCGAATCGCCCGACAAGGTTGCTTGCCGGAAGCGACACCACCACGGGCTGTCCTGCGGCAAGCGTGGTCGCTTCCGAAGCTCCCCAAGAGCGAGAGGCAAACATATAAGGACAAAACCCGCATCACGCTGTTTAGCCAAGATTTATATATACATGCACATACATGTGCCTGAGCAATTGCATATCTACCTCAGCTATTTTCATGACTAAAATTGCAGCAACAAGAAGAAACAAAGATCGCACCTACCGGGGCCCCGAGTCGTGGTCGCGGGGCCACGGATGCCAAGGTTCTTCTTCGCGGGCCGGCTCGCCGGGGCTGCGAGATCGGACTCGCCTCCGCAAGCTAGTGTCGCGGGCCGCGATTTCAGATAAGTTTTTCATCCTCATCATGCATCCTCTCATGGACCGGAGACCGGATCGGCTTTTGAACGACCGTGTCTTGAAAAACCTGACGTGGAGGAACCGAGTCGTGACCGCCGCATTTGGTTTGTTTCCGAGTCCGCCAACAGCTTCCAGGTGCCGCTGCACCCCTATCTTGCTTCCGAAGCTTTCAAGCAAGATAGGCGTCGAACCGCCCACAAGGTTGCTTGCCAAGTGGCACCACCACGGGCTGTCCCGCTGTGCTGCGTTCGCCCCGCAAGCTCCCCGATAGCGTAAGAAACACAAGGCACGCAATCAAGTAAAAGACTCGGTCCGCAAGCACTCCCCTTTTCATTAAAAACATCCAATTTAGTACAAGTCCATAGAGGATGAAAACATGATAGAGAGGATTACAAGTTTTAAATGCAGCTAATGCCCGAGGGCTTACAATTTGAAAAGATAAGGTGCCCGTGATCCTCTCCTGTTCTCTGCTCAGGAGTTCAGGAGGTGGTCAAGGAGCCCCGCAAGATAAGCTTGCCGGGAGAGGAGACCCCGCAAGAGGAGCTTGTCGGGAAGGGCGAAGGAGCACCTAGGGGAGCGTGGGCGGTGACGCCGCCAGGCCGCAGAGCTGCGCAGGTGACGGGCATGGGGAACGATGCCTGTGGAGCCCGACAAGTCCTCAAGGCCGCCGAGCCACGGGCGCAGACCCAAGAGAACACCCCGGAGCCGCCCAGAGCTTGGCGGAGACGGCGCCGGAGGCAGAGCTTGAAGACGGGTAGGGACGCCAAGACGCCTCGAGGGCTACTCGCCTGCGGCACGAACGGCATTGCCGCCACTCCCCTTCCTCTTCGCTGCTCCTACGCCAGCCGCCAAGGAGACGGCCCCGGAGTTAGGAGCCCGGCAACCCGAAGATGGGTGCCGGTGGGCGCGAGGCAGCGTGTCCGACGCCTAGTCGGGCCCGGCCATCCCTCGCGCCGCTGCCGCTCTCCTCCTCGCCACTTCCGCCGAGGAGGAGCCTTCGCATCCGAGGAGCTGCCCACAGCAGCGCACTCCGGTTCCAGTCGCCAAGACCTTGACGGGCAGGGAGGTCACCATCCAATAACTTGAAATGGAGGGTGAACCCGCCGCCAAGCTATGGATCCGGCGAACGCTTCCACCCTCGTCGAAGAACATCACGCCGAGGGTAGGACACGACACTCACCCAAGCCGCTGATCCCGCAGCCCTCGGCGTAGCTCCATCACGCGGGCGGATCCGCCCCATTGCGCCCGCGAACGGGCCGCAACCGGCACGACGAGGCGCCCGACGGCTTGATGAAGAACTCCTGGGTCATTCGTGGACCGCGCGTGGTCGAGACGCCGGAGGAGACGGGAGGCCTCACCACGACCCCCCTCGACCGCCTCGCCACGCCGCCTCACATGCCACGCCTCTCCTCTTCTCGGGGCCCACCGCCACGGGCGAAGGAGGAGGCGCGCTTAGAAGCAACCTCGCCGCCATCGTCAAGAACTGGGATTCCTCTTCCATGGCGGCAAGAAGGACGAAGACGGCGGGGAGAAATGGATGAGTGTGGCCGCCGGCACCCCTTCCGCCTATTTAAAGGGGCGAGGGACTCAACCGCTGGCCGACCAATCAGAAACGAGGAGGCAGAGGAGCGGGCCGATCCCTTTTCCGCCTTGCGGACGGCTCGTCTTCCACTTTTGCCGCCCACGACCCATGCATGAGGGCTGTGAAAAAGCGAGCCGGAAGGTGAAGCGACCCGCCGCGCCACCATCACGGGTGGGTGCCTTGAAGGCTGCATGGCCGCCCACTTTCCCACGACGCCGAATCGACGCTAGGTTGCTAGGGAGGGGAGACGCAGATGCAGAGCAGATTCGAGGGCCATGGGCTTCGCCCTGCAGCGTCTTTTGGGCCTGGCCCAACAGCGCGCACCGTAGTGGCCCAGCCGGGCTCCTGTCGGTTAAGTAGGGTACCTCAAGACTTAACTTGTGCACGGGCAGCCCCAGCCCCGCAGCTAGATCCATCGAACGCTGCCGGAGACCATCTCCGCCCACGCCAAGCCGCTCAAGAGCAAAGTATATAAGATAGAACTCAAGACCGCAAGAGGAGCTTGCCGGGAAGGCCATTCCAGGCTCAAGACTACATTATCTTGCAGATCCCCGAGAGGAGCCTGGGAAGACCAGAAGATCGGATCACAGACACGCCTGGCTCCAAGGCCCGAGGACCCGGAGCGGTGTCACAGAGCTGACAAGCCCCGGTCCGCAAGATCAAGGCCCCGAAGGTGCTTGCCGGGAGAGCTACGCCACGGCCCGCACTCCAGCCATTCTGCCCACGCCCGCCTCCAATTTCTCCGTGAGACGCCATTGCTAACTACGAAGTTATTATTATGTTTTTCAACAGAAACTCGATGGATTGTGTGCCTCATCCGATGTCTCTACATGGTCGCCTCGCCTCAACATACGCCTGTAAATTCACGGAGCTCACTTGCATATCGGATTTCTAAAACCCGTGAACACATGATCATCGAGAATGGAAGAAATGTATGGACATTCGCAAGGAGGTTCTTGGAAGAATATTCAGCAAAGGCAAGAATGGGAGAAAGTTAATCTCCATTCTCCATAATGGAGAGTCGGGCTATCTTGTTTTTTTGTTATTTTACCTTAGAAAATGTAGTAGGTCTTAATCAATGTAATAGGTCCTATGAGGTACAATATGTTTATTATGTGGTAATGTGTTAGAGTTGATAATGATGATCTTGAGGAGGTGTTATGTGATGTCAATGATGAAAACGATGATATTATGGAGGTGTTATATGACAATGATGTATTATGCTGTTGTTAATGATATGATGATGATGATGATATTATTATATCATTGGTGAAAGAACCTCGGAATAGTTTCAAGTGGATGGACATCCACTTGAAACTAGTCCACGGTTCTTTCATCCCATGATGTAATAACTCATTATGATGTAAAAACAATCTCTAAATTCCTGTTGTATGAAAACTTGTGTAAAGGTGTATGTCGGTGTACTAAGGTAGGGGTACCTCAAGATTCTAATCTTGTGCACGGGCAGCCCCAGCCCCGCAGCTAGATCCATCGAACGCTTGGAGACCATCTCCGCCTCACGCCAAGCCGCTCAAGAGCAAAGTATATAAGATAGAAACTCAAGACCCCGCAAGAGGAGCTTGCCGAAGGCCATTCCGTGCTCAAGACTACATTACTCCTCGCAGATCCCCGCGAGAGGAGCTCGCCGGGAAGACCAGAAGATCGATCACGAGACACGCCGGCCCGCCTTTCGGCGAGGACCCGGGAGCGTAAGTCACAGAGCCCGGCAAGCCCCGGTCCGCAAGATCAAGGCCCCGCAAGGTGCTTGCCGGGAGAGCTACGCCACGCGGCCGACTCCATCATCTGCCCACGGCCTCCAGCCTTTCTCCAGAGACGCTGGGGGTGGCCGGTGCATGAGGAATGCGGTGGCACTCCACGGTGGCTTCCCCGGCAAAGAAGACGCGATGGCGGAGCTTTTGGCGACGGCGACGGGCATTTAATGCCCTTGTCCCTCCCAAAAAAGTAGGTAGAAAGCACCGTAGCTGCACCATTCCCGCACCGCTCCAACCACCACCTCTTTACGCTTTTACCCTCTACTCACGCTGACACCTGCCGGCGACCCCTTGCCCTATAAAAGGAGGCCCATGCACAACGAGAAGGGTGGGACTACCGCTACTCACGCCAAGGGGGGTTGACTATCGCTACCACGCCAAGGGGTTGACTACCCTCCGCCAAGGTTTTCACACACCACTCCACCATTTGCTCGATTCGGAGCAAGATCAAATACAACACAATGCAGCAGAGGGTTTACGCGACCATCGCGTCCGCCGGGTAAAATCCTCGCATCGCTCGATCTGCTTCTCCGCAACCTCCGCCTGCATCAACACAAAGGCCCTGCCCCATAGGTGCCGCGCCACCCATCCGCCGCGATAAGGTATGAATACAACATGAAAAAGAAAAGAAATAAAATACTAAATAATAGTAGTAGCACGGTAAGGAGAAGCGCCATTACTAATTACCATTAGCGATGTTCTAAAGAACCGCTATTAAGTCAATTTAGCAAGAGCGTGTCAAGACGCCGCTATTGCTAAGCATTATCAGAGCGCTTATCGCAGCGCCTCCCGCCTGCCATCGATAGGCTCAAACCCGCTGTTGCTAGGCTTTTTCCTAGTAGTGTCCGTTGACGGAGGCTGCCGGTGCACGGTCTTGCCCTTCTACGAGGTTTGCCGGCCGAACCATCATGGTTCCGCTGAGTCCCAAGACGAAGTCCGGAGGCTGCCTTGAGGCACCTCCGAGCCTCCTCCGGAGGGTCCCTCCTCGATCCTACTCGCGCCATCAGATCACGAGGGTGGAGGCGGTCGGAATTGAATCCACGTCCGACGGAGCAAGGACCCGCCGATGAAGCGGAAGATCATCGCCGCAGACTACGGTGTGTGCGGCATTAGAAGGACACTATGACGGAAAAGAGAAATTATAAACTATTCAGATCTGGATATTTACGATCTTGCCGGAGGCCCGGCCCTTGATGGCCATTTTCTTGCCGCCAACGCTTGCTGGCGAGCTATCCGGGCAAGGGTCCGCCCCTCTGACCTTTTTCGCCCTCTGCTGGGGAAGCCTTCCTTCTTCTCCGGGAGAGTCCTATTTCTACCTCGCTTGTGGAGGAGTCCGCTTGAGTCATCGGACGACGAGTCCGAGACATTTCGGCGCCGAACTTTTGAGTTCCCGTGGCCTTCTTCTTGGCCTTCTTCTCCGCACCACATAAAGTGTCGGACTAGCAGCCCCGTGAAACGGGCGCCCGCTGGATCTTCGGGAGGGAGCCGACAGCCCACTGTTCGACGCCCTCCGCCAGTCCCTGCAAAGGCATTGGGAGTTTAGATCCCACATAGAATTAAACTATGAAAGAAAATAAGTGTCCCATAGAGGATAACAAAGCTACCTCGGCCAAGGCGCTTGGTGCTGAATCCGGTTCTATGGACGCGGGTCTCCGCTCTTGAACAGACCTCCTGCATCTTTCTACATCGTGGTCAAGAGCCCGCCAGGTACGGTACGTGCGATCGAACTCCCACAAATTGAAGGCCCGCTGTTGGCAAGGAGAATCCGCGACGAAAGCATGACCTGGATCACATGACAAGCCTAAGCTTGTTCGCAAGGTCCGAGACAGATCGAGTCCGCAGCTACCTTCCGAACTGCCCCATAGCAAGCCCTTCTTCCGTGAGGTGAGCTGCATGGGGATACCAGATCTAAACTCGGGGCCGCTGCCCATTTAGGGTCACGTGGCTCGTGATGTAGAACCACCCCGATTGCCATCCCTTGATGGATTCCACGAAGGCCTCTTCGAGTTAAATGACGCGGGCATCTTGCCCAACATAGCCTCCAAGACTCTCGATGCCCTTCACTACCTTCATATTGACGCTGAAGGTCTTGAGCCAAGTCGGGCGGGGCTGGATGCAGAGGAAGGTTCGCAACCAGATAAACGCCGAGATGTTGAGGATGAAGTTCAGCGCCAGATCGTGGATGTCCGTGCCGAATAGTACATGAGCCCCTTGACGGGGATGCAACGGGAAGCCCAGTCCGCGGAGGAAGTGGGGAAGGAATACTACCTCTCATGGGGCCGGGTGGGGACGAGCCTCTTTGTCGGCAGCCGGTACAGGCGTCGCGGACAGGTATCCGCATTGCGCAGCTTGATGTGCTCCTCCGAACGGAGGAAGCCAACCACTTGCCTCCGCCACGACATGACCGGAGAAGGTCGAGACGAGATGGGGCTTGGGCGCCGGAGCTCGAGGCTGGAGATGCATAAGCAAAGGAGGAAGAAGGCGAGGTAAAAAGGTGGATCCTTATCCCTTATATATGGGCGACGAAGATTATGCGCCCCACCGCATGGTAAAACTCGCTTATCTCCCAAGCGCCACCATCAATGGCGCGTTGGGTTACCCACATCCGTATTGATGAGAATCCCGAATAAGGGGAACACGATCTCTGCTCGACAAGACGGTGCTGAAACCGCCGCTAAACACGCTAAGGTGGTATAATAAAAACGATTCGAGTAAAGGCTTGGTAGTGGCATGACGCCATGCCACGAGCACGCCAAGAAATTGAACTTGTGTACATATATTTCTCTACTGGAATGTGGAATTTTTTGCAGAGCGACACTATCCTAGTTTTCACAATCTTCTATGAATTATTCGGAGGAGGAACCCGCCTTGCAATGCCGAACAATATGCGCGCCGGACTCATCGTCATTGAAGCCTGGTTCAGGGGCTACTAAGGGAGTCCTGGATTAGGGGGTGTCCAGATAGCCGGACTATCATCGTCAGCCAGACTCCAAGAGTATGAAGATACAAGATTGAAGACTTCGTCCCGTGTCTGGATGGGACTTTCCTTGGGTTGGAAGGCAAGCTTGGCGATACGGATATGTAGATTTCCTACCATTGTAACCGACTCTGTGTAACCCTAGCCCTCTCCGATGTCTATTAAACCGGAGGGTTTTAGTCTATAGGACAACAACCATTACAAGAATCATACCATAGGCTAGCTTCTAGGGTTTAGCCTCCTTGATCTCGTGGTAGATCCACTCTTGTACTAACCATATCATGAATATAAATCAAGCAGGAATAGGGTTTTACCTCCATCGAGAGGGCCCAAACCTGGGTAAAAACATCGTGTCCCTTGTCTCCTGTTACCATCCGCCTAGACGCACAGTTCGGGACCCCCTACCCGAGATCCGCCAGTTTTGACAATCGACATTGGTGCTTTATTGAGAGTTCCTCTCGTCGCCACCGATAGGCTTGATGGCTCCTTCAATCATCAACAACCACGCAGTCCAAGGGGAGACTTTTCCCGACAGATCTTCGTGCTCGGGCGTTTTGCACCGCTGGCTAATTCGGCCATCCGAGCAGATCGAAGTTACGCCCGCCGCTAAGTCAGATTTGAAGCCTAAACTTCACGGGCCGACATCCGCTGGAGACTTGATCTTCGGGATTCGAGCCACACGAAGCGCCCGCACCGTCACGATGGGCATGATTTAGCTCGCACCGACAAGCCTCGAAGCCGCACATGAGTCCACTCCGACCCTAGTTCAGAGTCGACCGCAGATCGAGGAGGTGGCTGACACCGCCGAGCTGCACTTACGGCGATGGAGTCAGAATCGACCTTGTCCTCGTGAAGCTCGTGGACTCGAGGTGCCGGACCTCGCCAGACCAACCTCCGCGCCCTACCAATCGAATCCGACAGCCGATCATGGAGTTCACCAGGACATCTTTTCAGACTCACCCTTAGCGACATCCTGAATTCGCTAAAGCATCTCTCGTTATTAGGAGAGCCCTGGCCGGACCAGTTATGATGGTTGGGATGGGAGGACGAAGAAATTCAAACCCACCCACCACCCACTTTGTAGCCACTCCGACGTATTTAACCGACATGCTAGACTACGACCAAGACATCGACGGTATGGACGCGACGCCGAGACGACAAGAACTAGCGCCACCGAGCACGAAGGCCACTCAACTCAGGTTGTATATATGGTGGACACCCCAAAAGGGAGCGATAACGAGGAACAACGGATGCGGCGGGATAATTCCCTGAAACAACCAAACGCGCATACAAGCGCCGCCCCAAGTCCCGCCGACAACAACAGACTTATAATGACCCAGCCGAAGGCAGGTAAACCAGGCATGAACATGCAACCAAGCAACCATCCGAACAGGATGAATCGAATAATCAACCCATCCTCGGCGAAACAACAGTCCAGACGATTACCGGACACACCACCGAGCATAAGAACCTTCACAAAAGGCTTGTCGCCATGCAAGAAGTTTAAAGAAGGAAACGAAGCTCAAAACAGGGAAGACA
>JAHHZJ010004690.1:0-10116 GCA_021437245.1 Aegilops speltoides | reverse complement strand
GAACTGGCGTTGGCAACAATCATGAACCGTGTCTCGCAAATAATCATGACTCGAAGTATCGCTTTTATAACCCGACAAAGGTGGTAATCATAAACCGGCAAGTTTTTTACATCTTCAAACCGACTGAAGATCAGATGAATATTTCAAGACCAATATTTCCTAAACCGGCGCTTTGGAAGCCGACTCAAGTGGATTATTCTTCATAATATTGTTCTGTGAGAAACCAATGTCAGAAAATTGAGTATGACGCTGGCTTATTGACCTGGATTTTCTAGAAGAAGGAAATGACAACGACTTAAGGATGATCAGGTGCCGGTTTACAAGAATTCTTAACACGGAGCACAACCTATCAAGTTTGTTCTTACAGGATCAGTTTAACATGGATAAATCCAAATTAAACTGGGGGCTAATGTCGGGGATATACCCCACGGTGTAAACCGGCCGGAAGTTTAACCCGGCCGGACTGGACGACTCATTGGTAACCCGCCCAGTCTTGGCGGTTCACGGGATACCCGCCCGGTCTTGGCGGTTCATTAGTAACCCGGTGGGCGGGTTAGATGGATGACGAGGCCCAAGGCCCAGAAGGCCGGTTCACGTTTAATGGTGGGCCGGTTTATGAGGAAAGCATAAGGACTATTCTCCTACAAAGGCAGCAAGACTAGGACTCCACTTGTAATAGAGTAATCCTAATCCAACTAGGACTAGTCATGTAAACCGCCCCTTCAACATATATAAGGAGGGGCAGGGCTCCCCAAAGAGGGACGAGTTAGAAGCAATAATCTCTAGGGCTAGACACAAAGAGGAGAGCCGGTTTACGGCGACTCCCTCATGATAATAATGAGACTTAGCCTCAAACAGCATGTAGGGTTTTTACCGGATGATGTTTCCGGGGCCCGAAGCTGTCTAAACCGTTGTCTTGTGTTGCGTCTCTCGATTCCGCTCAACCCCTCTCAAGCTACCACATAGATGCGTTGGCCTCGCGACTAAGTCCTGACACTAAGGACATCTGACATGTTAATTCCACGACAGTTTCCCCCCACAAGTGCGGACGGTGAACATGATATACGCAACCCACATACCCAAAAGGGAGCGGAAGCGTGCACTAAGGGACGTATATGTGATGGAGCCAGTCGCCCCAAAGTTCAATCCATGGTCCTCCTGCCCGATCACTTTTGATAGAAGGGACCACCCCACTAGCATCCGCCATGGCGGATTCGCCGCATTGGTTCTAGACCCAATCGTCGACGGATTTCACCTCACTAGAATCCTGATGGACGGCGGTAGCAGCCTGAACCTACTTTATCAGGATACAGTGCGCAAGATGGGCATAGACCCCTCAAGGATTAAACCCACAAAGACGACCTTCAAAGGCGTCATACCAGGTGTAGAGGCCAACTGCATAGGCTCAATCACACTTGAAGTGGTCTTCGGATCCCCGGATAACTTCCGAAGCGAGGAGTTAATATTCGACATAGTCCCGTTCCGCAGCGGCTATCATGCACCGCTCGGACGAACCGCATTTGCAAAGTTCAATGCGGTGCCGCACTACGCATACCTCAAGCTCAAGATGCCAGGCCCTCGAGGAGTCATTACGGTCAACGGAAACACCGAATGCTCTCTCCGAATAGAGGAGCATACAGCGGCTCTCGCAGCGGAAGTACAAAGCAGCCTCTTAAGGCAATTCCCGAGTCCGGCTATTAAGCGGCCGGACACCGTCAAGCGCGCCTAGAGTAACCTACAACAAGACTGCCTAGCATGTTCCGAGCACGCGTAGCAATGCGGCCCCAACCCCAGCCCTCGCGAAATCGCGAGACCAGTACCACGCGTACATAACTACGCTCTGGAGATACCATGGGCATAGGGGTAGGGGCACGACCATGGCATGCCCGGAGAGCGGCTCAACCGCACTGTGGGCTCCCAATTGTGTCATTCTTTTTTCTTATTCTCGTGACTCCGCTTCCGAAGCCCCGTCCGCAAGAGAATTGCCGAACTCACGATGCAACAACCAGGGAAGCAGAAAATCTACGTCGAGTGTCTAGGTGGTCTCTATTACGAGCAGTATACCTGTTTTACATACCATCCCGCAGCCTACCCCTGGAGGGGGACATGTTAAATAGTCCTATCCCTTGCTTATCGCACTATTTGTATCGTTCTGCTTTTACAGCAGCTCTTTTTTAAACAATGCACAACTTTTGCCTATTATTGCATTCCTTTTTTATCCATATATGTTCACTCATGACATGTTGCATCCGTACGCTTTGGTACGGCCAAATACACTAGGGGCTTAAGTTCACCAAAATATGGTGTGATAAGTCCGAACACTTTCACAAGTGCGGCACCCCGAACTTATAGCATTATATGCAGCGGCTCCGAATCATGTCTTGGGTCAATAGTTGGGTTTGCCCGGCTCCCATGTTTTGGTACCTTACGCTCATTATATCGGCTAAGGTAAGGCTGGGAGAACCACTACGATTGTGCCCAGCTTGAGCTGGGTTGAGCACCTCGGGAGAAAGCTAAAACTGACCGTCATGATAGGGCGAGAGTCGGTCGCTGTTCGAGAGGTTTTTTCAAGTCCCTAAAGACTTATGCCACTTAGAGCGAGGAGTCGGCTTTGTCCGGCCCAGGCATGGATAGCGCCCCGAATTCGGTCTTCCAAACACTAGGGGCTTCGCCGAAATTTAAAATTGTAGAATTCTATGGCTAAGTGGGAGTGTTCAAGCATTATAAGTCTGGTTGCCTCGTTCGTTGTGTTGAGCGCCTCCCTCGACGGACCCAAAAATGGGAACAACAGCGCTCAAGTTTATCCCGAACACCCCAAAGACTGTGGCATGGGGGCTGAAGCCAACGACTTGCCATCTCTCAAATTTGATAAACGGCCGCACAGAAGGTAATATTTTAAATTAACAAGCGTTGCTTAGTGCATATGAACGAAGTTTTCAGCGTACAGGATAACAAATGCGAGTCTACACAAAAATTACATCTTTGGAGCACTCACCCGCTATAAGGCGGGCACCCTTCAGGACACCCTTATAGTACATCTCGGGCGTACGATACTCCTTGCCCGGCGGTGGCGCGTCTGTCACAAGCTTCTCAAGGCCCATCTTGCCCAGTGCACTTTAGCTGGCAAGGGCCAGCGGCACCTTCAATGCAGACGGAACGCTTGATGACTTCAATCCATGGACATGCGTCCACCAGCCGCTGCACCAGACCGAAGTAGCTCCCAGGCATGGCTTCCTTAGGCCACAGCCGAATTATGAGGCCCTTCATGGCCTATTCGTCCACCTTGTGGAGCCCGACCAGCTGCTTCAGTTGGTCGCTCAGGGGCACCAGATGTCCGGCCTCATCATATTGAGACCAGAACACCTTTTCCGTCGAGCTCCCCTCCTTGGCTCGGTAGAACGCAGCAGCATCGGACACACTACGGGGCAGATCTGCGAATGCTCCTGGAGAGCTCTGGATTCGGGTAAGTAACAAGTAATTCACTTTCACGTGCTTGCTTTGCATGAAGAATGCCTTACCCGCCGCTATCTTCTTTATTGCCTCAATTTCCTGGAGGGCTTTTTGGGCTTCGGCCTTAGCAGCTTTGGCACACTCAAGAGCCGAGGCGAGCTCGGACTCTCGAGTCTTCGAGTCACGCTCCAAACTCTCATGTTTTTCCACGAGAGCCTGGAGCTCTTGCCGCACCTCCGCCACCCGCGCCTCCTGCTTCTCTCGCTCGGTGCGTTCCACGGCCGCACTTTTTTCGGCCTTGGACATCGCCTCTTTCAGGGTCGCCACCTCGTTCGTGGCCCCTGCAATACTCACGTTATTCCTGTCATTTTTTGCAACCAAATCCTTTCCATAAGGTATTACTTTAATAAGGTATTACTTACCTTCCTTGTCCTCGAGCTGCTTCTTTGCACGGCCGAGCTTGTTCTCGGACCGCTCGAGGCTCTCCTTCAATACATTGACCTCTGCAGTCAGTGCGGCAGAGGTCAGCAGCGCAGCCTGCATTCCCATATTGACATGCTTATGTTAGACTCCTGCGATATCTTTATAGATCCTCGGCCGGCTTTTCCTTCCAACACCAAACCGAGCATCAGGGCTACCGCCTATGCGGTACTATTTTTACATATCTTAATTACATACCTCAAAGCCTGTTAGAAGGCTGGTACGAACTTCACCAGCCCGCTCTGGCGGATCGAACTTTCGATCACCGCACTCATGACAGTGCGGTGCTCCTCGTCGATGGAGGCGCTGTTAAGCGCCTCCAGCAAATTATCCGGCGCCTCCGGTTGGACGGAGGCCACCGGCATCACAGTCTTGCCCTTCTTACAAAGAGCCCTCCCGCCGGACTTCAGAACCACTGTAGGTTCCGATACGGAGTCCGGCACAGGGCCAGACTTAGAGCCCTCTGGGGTTTTGCCCTCTTGGCGCCCGGAGTCCGGGAGGTCGCCTTGCGGTGCCTCCAGGACCACCTCCTCCTGGTTGGGCCCCTTTTGGGACTCCACCGCGGCATCGTCTACGTCACGGGGGGAGGAGGCGGTCGGAAGTGAAGTGCTATTCACATTCGACGAATCCAGGGAGCCGCTCGACGAAGCGGGGAGCTCGTCCTTGGGCGGGCTACATGGTTGTGTTCGACGTTAGAAGACACTACGCGACAACGGAAAAAATCATGGGATCTGGACACTTACGATCTCGCCAGGGGCTTGGCCCTCGAGGGCCAATCCTCTTCGCCGTCATCGGCGTTGGTAGAAAAGTCCGGAGGAAGGGTCCTTCCTTCTGATTCTCCGCCTCCCCAGTTGGGGAGGCCTTCCTTTTTCTCTCCCACCGGGAGAAGCCTCTTTTTTCTCCTCCTCGTCTTCGCGGGAGGAGTCCGCCTCGGAGTCATTGGACGATGAGTCCGATAACACCTGATGCTGGGAACTCTTTCGGGTTCCCGTAGCCTTCTTCTTGGCCTTCTTGCCCGGCACCACGTAAGGTGCCGGAACCAGCAGCCACATCAATCGGGCGTCCGTTGGGTCTTCCGGTAGGGGAGCCGGACAGTTAACCTGCCCGGACTTCTTCTGCCAGGCCTGTCAAAGGTAAGGGAGTTTAGATCCCGCATAGAGTCAAACTATGAAAAACAAGTGTCCCGTAAAGGGTAAATTAGCTTACCTCGCCGGCTTGACGCTGCGAGCTGAACCCGTGATCTTCGGTAGAGGATGTGGGAGCTTCGGCGCCCTTGAACAGCAGCTTCTAGGCGTCTTCGTACGTAGTGTCGAAGATCCTGCTCAAGATCTGGTGCTGTGCCGGATCAAACTCCCACAAGTTGAAAGCCCGTTGTTGGCACGGGAGGATCCGGCGGATGAGCATGACCTGGACCGCATTGACGAGCTTGATCTTATTGTTCACAAGGTTTTGGATGCAGGTTTGGAGTCCGGTCAGCTCTTCCAAACCACCCCATGTCTGGCCCTTCTCTTTCCAGGAGGTGAGCCATGTGGGGATGCCAGATCTGAATTCGGGGGCCGCTGCCCATTCTGGGTCACGCGACTCGGTGATGTAGAACCACCCCAATTGCCACCCTTTGATGGTTTCCATAAAGGCGCCCTCAAGCCATATGACGTTGGGCATCTTGCCCACCATGGCGCCTCCGCACTCCGCCTGCTGGCCGCCCACTACCTTCGGCTTGACATTGAAGGTCTTCAGCCATAAGCCGAAGTGGGGTTTGATGCGGAGGAAGGCCTCGCACACAACGATAAACGCTGAGATGTTGAGGATGAAGTTCGGGGCCAGATCGTGGAAATCCAGGCCGTAGTAGAACATGAGCCCCCGGACAAATGGGTGGAGTGGGAAGCCCAGTCCGTGGAGGAAATGGGGAAGGAACACCACCCTCTCATGGGGCCTGGGGATGGGGACGAGCTGTCCCTCATCGGGAAGCCGGTGCGCAATGTCGTTGTGCAGGTATCCGCTTTCTCAACTTTTGATGTGCCCTCTCGGACGGAGGAGGCCATCCACTTGCCTCCCGCTCCGGACATGGCCGGGGAAGGTTGAGGCGAGATGTGCGGACTTGGGCGCTGGAGCTCGAGTGCGCGGAAATGGATAAGCAAAGGAGGAAGAAGGCGTAGGTGAAAAGGTGGATCCTTATCCCCTTATATATGGACGGACGAAACTATGCGACCTCACCAGCCTAGTAAAACTCGCTTATCTCCCAAGCGCCGTAATCAATGGCGCGGTTGGGTTACCCATGTCCGTATTGATGAGAATCCCGGAATAAGGGGACATGATCTCTGCTTTGACAAGACGTGCCAAGGAAACTGCTTCGCTAAACGTGCTAAGGTGGAACAGTAAAAATGATTCGAATGAAGGCCTGGCTGTGGTGTGATGTCACGCCACGGAATACGTCAGCAGATTGAACTTGTGTAAATATTATTCTCTCTGTGGTGGTATGTGAAACTTATTTTGCAGAGCCAGACACTATCCTTGTGTTCAAAATCTTCTATGAAGTATTCGGAGGAGGAACCCGCCTTGCAATGCCGAAGACAATATGCGCGCCGGACTCATCGTCATTGAAGCCTGGTTC
Organism: Aegilops speltoides; assembly: GCA_021437245.1. Lineage (NCBI taxonomy): Eukaryota > Viridiplantae > Streptophyta > Magnoliopsida > Poales > Poaceae > Aegilops > Aegilops speltoides. The sequence goes on along the minus strand of JAHHZJ010004690.1, from coordinate 3,575 downwards.
GTGGGCTACCGGAGTCCTGGACTAGGGGGTGTCCAGATAGCCGAACTATCACCGTTGGCCGGACTCCTAGACTATGAAGATACAAGATTGAAGACTTCATCCCGTGTCCGGATGGTACTTTCCTTGGAATGGAAGGCAAGCTTGGCGATACGGATATGTAGATCTCCTACCGTTGTAACCGACTCTGTGTAACCTTAGCCCTCTCCGGTGTCTATATAAACCGGAGGGTTTTAGTCCGCAGGACGAACAACAATCATACCATAGGCTAGCTTCTAGGGTTCAGCCTCTCTGATCTCGTGGTAGATCTACTCTTGTACTACCCATATCATCAATATTAATCAAGCAGGAGTAGGGTTTTACATCCATCGAGAGGGCCCGAACCTGGGTAAAAACATCGTGTCCCTTGTCTCCTGTTACCATCCGCCTAGACGCACAGATCGGGACCCCCTGCCCGAGATCCGCCAGTTTTGACACCGACACTTACTTTCCACAATTTGCTAGCCTCTATGGTACCGTGCACTATTACCCTTTCTCACCTCGAGACGTGGTGCAAACTTTGCCAGTGCATCCACCCGTGATATGATCTACGCTCTACCACACATAAGCCTTATTATATCTTTCTCAAAACAGCCACCATACCTACATATATGGCCTTTCCATAGCCATTCCGAGATATATTGCCATGCAACTTCCATCGCTTTCGTTTTGATGACTTGAGCATTCATTGTCATATTGCTTTGCATGATCGTAAGATAGCTAGCATGATATTTCCATGGCTTGTCTGTTTTTTGATATCGTTGTTATGCTAGATCATTGCACATCCTGGTACACTACCAGAGGCATTCATATAGAGTCATACTTTGTTTAAGGTATCGAGTTGTAATTTTTATTTCTTTTGAGTTGTAAGTAAATAGAAGTGTGATAATCATCAATTTTCATTATTAGAGCATTGTCCCAGTGAAGAAAGGATGATGGAGACTATGATTCCCCAAAAGTCGGGATGAGACTCCGGACTAAAAGGAAGAAAAAGAAAAAGAAAAAGGAAAAAAGAGAAAATAAAGAAAAAAAGAAGAAGAAGAAAGGACATGCTAACTCCACACTTGCGCTTCAAAGTAGCACCGTGTTTTTCATATAGAGAGCCTCCTATGTTGTCACTTTCATATACTAGTGGGAAATTTTCATAGTAGAGTTTGATGCATACCCACTTAGTTTCATAATGAGCTTTCATACACTTATAGCTCTTAGTGCATCCGTTGCATGGCAATCCCTACTCTTCGCATTGATATCAATTGATGGAGATCTCCATAGCCCGTTAATTAGTTGCTTCGATGTGAGACTTTCTTACCTTTTGTCTTCTCCAAATTAATCTCTACTATTCCACCCATAGTGCTATATATCCATGGCTTGTGCTCCTGTATTGTGTGAGAGTGAAAATGGTGAAGCGCGTTAAAAAGTATGAACCAATTGCTTGACTGACACCAGGGTAGTACATGATTTATACTTTGTGTTGAGAAGACAGAGCATGACAAGACTATATGATTTTGTAGGGATAACATTCCTTAGCATTGATATTTTGAAAGACATGATTGTTTGTTGGGATGCCCCACTATTGATGTCTTTATGTCAATTTATAGACTATTGCTTTGAATCACTTATGTCTTAATATTCATGCCATGATTAGATATATGATCAAGTTTATGCTAGGTAGCATTCCACATCAAAAATTATCTTTTTACCATTTACCTACTCAAGGACGAATAGGAATTAAGCTTTGGGCTGATACGTCTCCGTCGTATCTATAATTTTTGATTGTTTCATGCCAATATTATACAACTTTTATACACTTTTGGCAACAATTTATATGATTTATTTGGACTAACATATTGATCCAGTGCCCAGTGCCAGTTCATGTTTGTTACATGTTTTTGTTCTGCAAAAAATCCATATCAAAAGAAGTCCTAACGAGATAAAAATTTACGGATAATTATTTTGGAATATATGTGATTTTCGAGACTTGGAATCAACGCAAACAGAGGCCCACAGAGACTACAAGACACCAGGGCGCGCCCTAGGTGTCGGTGTCAAAACCGACGAATCTTGGGTAGGGGGTCCCGAGCTGTGCGTCTAAGGTTAATGGTAACAGGAGGCGCGGGACACAATGTTTACCCAGGTTCGGGCCCTCTCTATGGAGGTAATACCCTACTTCCTGCTTGATTGATCTTGATGAATATGAGTAGTACAAGAGTTGATCTACCACGAGATCGTAATGGCTAAACCCTAGAAGCCTAGCCTATGAGATTATGATTGTTCTATGGACTAAACCCTCTGGTTTATGTAGACACCGGAGGGGGCTAGGGTTACACAAAGTCGGTTACAGAGAAAGGAATCTACATATCTGAATCGCCAAGCTTGCCTTCCACGCCAAGGAAAGTCCCATCCGGAAACGGGAAGAAGTCTTCATCTTGTATCTTCATAGCCCAACAGCCCGGCCCATGTCAATAGTTCGGCTATTCGAGGACCCCTCTAGGACTCCTCAGTAGCCCCAGAACCTGGCTTCAATGACGATGAGTCTGGCGCGCAGATTGTCTTCGGCATTGCAAGGCGGGTTCCTTCTCCGGATACTTCAAAGTACCTGACTTAAAGATCAGTATCCGGCTATCCATTTAATGTTGTGCTCACCGGCTTCCGCACCTTCATTATTTCCAGCTTCCACATGTCGAGAGAATACGAGAGGTCAGGGCATTTTTGCATTTACCACCCTGACCATGTGAGAAAATTGTCTATTTAAGGAGATGGGGATCTTCAGATCTAATCCACACCATCTCCCCCAAATGAGGAATCCTCGGAGCTTGCCTGCAGAAACCACCCCAACATGGCTAGCGCTCCCAGCTCTTCCTCCCGCCCTCACGGCCCCAAACAGGGTGATCGGGAAAAGTGTTCTATATCCCACGGCCAACTGGTGAAGCTGCAGACCCAGGGATTTCTTCCCCCCGCAGATCTAGTCCCCGTTCGAGCCGGATTGGCTTACTTCGATGGTGGGGAGCAGGCGGAGAAGTTCCCCAACCCATCCAGGGGGGAACGAATATGCTTTGTTCCCTACTTGTTGAGAGGCGTCGAATTTCCAATCCATCCGTTCCTCCGAGGGCTTCTAGAGTACTATGGCCTCCAACTGCACAACTTCACACCTGCCTCCATCTTGCATATTGCAGGCTATGTTGCTCTTTGTGAGCTATTTCTGGGTTGCGAGGCTCATTTTGAGTTCTGGAAGAAGTTGTTTTGCCCTATCCCCCGTAACCAAGAGGGATTAATATTCCAAGTGGCTGGAGCTGAGATATGGCGCATCACCGGGACCGGATGCCTATCCGGCATGCCAAAGAAGGCATCCGAAGAATGGCCTTCCGAATGGTTCTATGTTGAGGACGTCTCCCTTCCTGAGCCAACCCGAAGGGGTCTTCCTGAATTTTCCAGTGCTCCATTGAAGAAGCGCCTCAGGTGGCGTCCTCGGAGCCTCAGGGAGGAAGATAGCACAGAAGTCCAGCAATTGATGAGCAAGATAAAGACGCTTGCTCAATCCG
>JAHHZJ010004689.1:0-39482 GCA_021437245.1 Aegilops speltoides | reverse complement strand
TAAACGGGTCGAATCCACCAAAACAAATGTAGTATTGATGACCGACACGTAAACGCACCCTAGGGTTCATTACTTGTGAAAATTACTCCGAGAACCTAAAACAGTGAGTAAGACCACGAAATGGACCAGAATCGGCCAAAACTATGACTGTTGATGACCGATACGTAAGGGCACCTTGGGGTTCAACAACTATGGAAATTGCTTTGGGGCCCCAAAACGGTGAGTAATAGTCCACGAAACGGGTCAGAATCAGCCAAAACTGCGAGTGTTGATGACCAACACGTAATCGCACATTGGGATTCAACAACTATGGAAATCACTTTGGGACCCCAAAACGGCGAGTAATAGTCCACGAAACGGGTCAGTATCGGCCTAAACTGTGAGTATTGATGACCGACACGTAAGCGCACCTTGGTGTTCAACAACTATGGAAATTGCTTTGGGACCCCAAAAGGGTTGGTAATAGTCCACGAAACGGGTCAGAATCGGCCAAAACTTCGAGTGTTGATGACCGACACGTAAACGCACCCCAGGATTCGTTACTCGTGGAAATCTCTCCGGGACCCCAAAACGGTGAGTAATAGTCCATGAAACGGGCCAGAATCGGCCAATACTGTGAGTGTTGATGACCGACATGTAAGCGCACCTTGGGGTTCAACAACTATGGAAATCGCTTTGGGGCCCCAAAACGGTGAGTAATAGTCCACGAAAAGGGTCAAAATCGACAAGAAGCCCGAAAAGTTGATGATGCATACATAAACATAGCCTAGGTTCGCTAATCGTGGAAATCACCCGAGACCCCAAAACAAAGGAGTAATAGTCCACTAAACGGGCCAAAATCGCCAAAACTATGAGTGTTGATGACCAACATGTAAGCGCACCTTGGGGTTCAACAACTATGGAAATCGCTGGGGACCCCAAAACGGTGAGTAATAGTCCACGAACGGGTCGAATCGCCAAAACAAATGAGTATTGATGACCGACACGTAAACGCACCCTAGGGTTCATTACTTGTGAAAATTACTCCGAGAACCTAAAACAGTGAGTAAGACCACGAAATGGACCAGAATCGGCCAAAACTATGATTGTTGATGACCGATACGTAAGGGCACCTTGGGGTTCAACAACTATGGAAATTGCTTTGGGGCCCCAAAACGGTGAGTAATAGTCCACAAAACGGGTCAATCACCAAAATCATGAAAAGTGTTGATGACCAACACGTAATCGCACATTGGGATTCAACAACTATGGAAATCACTTTGGGACCCCAAAACGGCGAGTAATAGTCCACGAAACGGGTCAGTATCGGCCTAAACTGTGAGTATTGATGACCGACACGTAAGCGCACCTTGGTGTTCAACAACTATGGAAATTGCTTTGGGACCCCAAAAGGGTTGGTAATAGTCCACGAAACGGGTCAGAATCGGCCAAAACTGCGAGTGTTGATGACCGACACGTAAACGCACCCCAGGATTCGTTACTCGTGGAAATCTCTCCGGGACCCCAAAACGGTGAGTAATAGTCCATGAAACGGGCCGAATCGCCAATATCGTGAGTGTTGATGACCGACATGTAAGCTCACCTTGGGGTTCAACAACTATGGAAATCGCTTGGGCCCCAAAACGGTGAGTAATAGTCCACTAAAAGGGTCGAATCGACAAGAAGCCCGAAAAGTTGATGATGCATACATAAACATAGCCTAGGGTTCGCTAATCGTGGAAATCACCCGAGACCCCAAAACAAAGGAGTAATAGTCCACTAAACGGCCAAAATCGCCAAAACTATGAGTGTTGATGATCAACATGTAAGCGCACCTTGGGGTTCAACAACTATGGAAATCACTTTGGGACCCCAAAACGGTGAGTAATAGTCCACTAAACGGGTCAAATCGCCAAAACAAATGAAGTATTGATGATCGACACGTAAACGCACCCTAGGTTCATTACTTGTGGAAATTACTCCGAGAACCCAAAACAAAGGAGTAAGACCACGAAATGGACCAGAATCGCCAAAACTATGACCGTTGATGACCGACACGTAAGGGCACCTTGGGGTTCAACAACTATGGAAATTGCTTTGGGGCCCCAAACGGTGAGTAATAGTCCACTAAACGGGTCGAATCGCCAAAATCGCAAGTGTTGATGACCAACACGTAAACGCACTCCTGTGGTTCGTTATCGTGGAAATCACCCAGACCCCAAAACAGTGAGTAATAGTCCATGAAAAGGGCCGAATCGCCAATACCGTGAGTGTTGATAACCGACATGTAAGCGCACTTGGGGTTCAACAACTATGGAAATCGCTAGCCCCAAACGGTGAGTAATAGACCACTAAACGGGTCAATCGACAAGAAGTGCGAAAAGTGTTGATGATGTACACGTAAACATAGCCTAGGGTTCGCTAATCGTGGAAATCACCCGAGACCCCAAAACAAAGGAGTAATAGTCCACTAAACGGGCCAAAATCGGCAAAACTATGAGTGTTGATGACCAACACGTAAGCGCACCTTGGGGTTCAACAACTATGGAAATCGCTGGGGACCCCAAAATGGTGAGTAATATTCCACTTAAACGGGTCAAATCGCCAAAACAGCGAGTATTGATGACCGACACGTAAACGCACTTAGGGTTCATTACTCGTGGAAATCACTCGAGAACCTAAAACAATGAGTAATACTCACTAAATGGGCCGAATCGCCAAAACTATGACCGTTGATGACCGACACGTAAGCGCACCTTGGGGTTCAACAACTATGGAAATTGCTTTGGGCCACAAAACGGTGAGTAATAGTCCACTAAACGGGTTAGAATCGCCAAAATCGCGAGTGTTGATGATCAACACGTAAACGCACCCTGTGGTTCACATTTGGAAATCACTTCGGACCCCAAACAAAGAGTAATAGTCCATGAAACGGGCGAGAATCGGCCAAAACTGTGAGTGTTGATGACCAACACGTAAGCGCACCTTGGGGTTCAACAACTATGGAAATCGCTTTGGGGCCCCAAAACGGTGAGTAATAGTCCATGATACGGGTCAGAATCGACAAGAAGCACGAGTGTTGATGACAGACACGTAAACATAGCCTAGGGTTCGCTAATCGTGGAAATCACTCCGAGACCCCAAAACAGTGAGTAATAGTCCATGAAACGGGCCAAAATCGACCAAAACTATGAGTGTTGATGACCAACACGTAAGCGCACCTTGGGATTCAACAACTATGGAAATCACTTTGGGACCCCAAAACGGCGAGTAATAGTCCACGAAACGGGTCAGTATCGGCCTAAACTGTGAGTATTGATGACCGACACGTGAGCGCACCTTGGTGTTCAACAACTATGGAAATTGCTTTGGGACCCCAAAACGGTTGGTAATAGTCCACGAAACGGGTCAATCGCCAAAATCGCGAAAGTGTTGATGATCGACACGTAAACGCACCCTGTGGTTCGTTACTCGTGGAAATCACCCGGACCCCAAAACAAAGGAGTAATAGTCCATGAAACGGGCCGAACCGCCAATACCGTGAGTGTTGATGACCGACATGTAAGCGCACCTTGGGGTTCAACAACTATGGAAATCGCTGGAGCCCCAAACGGTGAGTAATAGTCCACTAAAAGGGTCGAATCGATAAGAAGCCCGAAAGTGTTGATGATGCATACATAAACATAGCCTAGGGTTCGTAATCATGGAAATCACCCGAGACCCCAAAACAAAGGAGTAATAGTTCACTAAACGGGCCAAAATCGCCAAAACTATGAGTGTTGATGACCAACATGTAAGCGCACCTTGGGGTTCAACAACTATGGAAATCGCTTGGGACCCCAAAACGGTGAGTAATAGTCCACGAAACAGTCGAATCGCCAAACAGCGTAGTATTGACGACCGACACGTAAACGCACCCTGTGGTTCATTACTTGTGAAAATCACCCGAGAACCTAAAAAAAAGGTGTAATACTCACGAAATGGACCAGAATCGCCAAAACTATGACCGCTGATGACCGATACGTAAGGGCACCTTGGGGTTCAACAACTATGGAAATGGCTTTGGGGCCCCAAAACGGTGAGTAATAGTCCACGAAACGGGTCGAATCGCCAAAATCATGAAAGCGTTGATGACCAACACGTAAACGCACCCTGTGGTTCGTTATCGTGGAAATCACCGGGACCCCAAAACAAAGGAGTAATATTCCATGAAACGGGCCGAATCGCCAAAATCGTGAGTGTTGATGACCAACACGTAAGCGCACCTTGGGGTTCAACAACTATGGAAATCGCTTGGGGCCCCAAAACGGTGAGTAATAGTCCATGAAACGGGTCAATCGACAAGAAGCACGAAAAGTTGATGATGACACGAACATAGCCTAGGGTTCGCTAATCGTGGAAATCACCCGAGACCCCAAAACAAAGGAGTAATAGTCCATGAAACGGGCCAAAATCGACTAAAACTATGAGTGTTGATGACCAACACGTAAGCGCACCTTGGGATTCAACAACTATGGAAATCACTTTGGGACCCCAAAACGCGAGTAATAGTCCACGTAAACGGGTCAAGATCGCCTAAACTGTGAGTATTGATGACCGACACGTAAGCGCACCTTGGTGTTCAACAACTATGGAAATTGCTTTGGGACCCCAAAACGGTTGGTAATAGTCCACGAACGGGTCGAATCGCCAAAATCATGAAAGTGTTGATGACCGACACGTAAACGCACTCCCTGATTCGTTATCGTGGAAATCACCCGGACCCCAAAACAAAGGAGTAATAGTACATGAACGGGCCGAATCGCCAACATCGTGAGTGTTGATGACCGACATGTAAGCGCACCTTGGGGTTCAACAACTATGGAAATCGCTTAGGGCCCAAAACGGTGAGTAATAGTCCACTAAAAGGGTCAATCGACAAGAAGCCCGAGTGTTGATGATGCATACATAAACATAGCCTAGGGTTTGCTAATCGTGGAAATCACTCCGAGACCCCAAAACACAGGAGTAATAGTCCATGAAACGGGCCAAAATCGCCAAAACTATGAGTGTTGATGACCAACATGTAAGCGCACCTTGGGGTTCAACAACTATGGATATCGCTGGGACCCCAAAACGGTGAGTAATAGTCCACTAAACGGTCGAATCGCCAAAACAATGTAGTATTGATGACCGACACGTAAACGCACTCCTGTGGTTCATTACTTATGAAAATCACCCGAGAACCTAAAACAAAGGTGTAATACTCACGAATGGACCAGAATCGCCAAAACTATGACCTGTTGATGACCGACACGTAAGGGCACCTTGGGGTTCAACAACTATGGAAATTGCTTTGGGGCCCCAAAACGGTGAGTAATAGTCCACTAAACGGGTCAATCGCCAAAATCATGAAGTGTTGATGATCAACACGTAAACGCACCCTGGTTCGTTATCGTGGAAATCACTGGGACCCCAAAACAAAGGAGTAATATTCCATGAAACGGGCCGAATCGCCAAAATTGTGAGTGTTGATGACCAACACGTAAGCGCACCTTGGGGTTCAACAACTATGGAAATCGCTTGGGGCCCCAAACGGTGAGTAATAGTCCATGAAACGGGTTAGAATCGACAAGAAGCGCGAGTGCTGATGACAGACACGTAAACTTACCCTAGGGCTCGCTAATCGTGGAAATCACTCCGAGACCCCAAAACAGTGAGTAATAGTCCATGAAACGGGCCAAAAAAATCGACCAAAACTATGAGTGTTGATGACCAACACGTAAGCGCACCTTGGGATTCAACAACTATGGAAATCACTTTGGGACCCCAAGACGGCGAGTAATAGTCCACGTAAACGGGTCGAATCGCCTAAATCATGAAAGTATTGATGACCCACACGTAAGCGCACCTTGGTGGTCAACAACTATGGAAATTGCTTTGGGACCCCAAAACAGTTGGTAATAGTTCACTAAACGGTCGAATCGCCAAAATCATGAAAGTGTTGATGATGACACGTAAACGCACCCCTGTGATTCAATATCGTGGAAATCACCCGGACCCCAAAACAAAGAGTAATAGTCCATGAAACGGGCTTAATCGCCAATACTGTGAGTGTTGATGATGCACACATAAACATAGCCTAGGTTCGCTAATCGTGGAAATCACCCGAGACCCCAAAACAGTGAGTAATAGTCCACTAAACGGGCCAAAATCGCCAAAACTATGAGTGTTGATGACCAACATGTAAGCGCACTGGGGTTCAACAACTATGGAAATCGCTTGACCCCAAAACGGTGAGTAATAGTCCACTTAAACGGGTCGAATCGCCAAAACAGCGTGAGTATTGATGACCGACACGTAAACGCACCCCAGGGTTCATTACTTGTGAAAATCACTCCGAGATCCTAAAACATTGAGTAATACTCCACGAAATGGACCAGAATCGGCCAAAACTATGACTGTTGATGACCGATACGTAAGGGCACCTTGGGCTTCAACAACTATGGAAATTGCTTTGGGACCCCAAACGGCGAGTAATAGTCCACTAAACGGGTCAATCGCCAAAATCATGAAAGTGTTGATGACCAACACGTAAGCGCACCTTGGTGTTCAACAACTATGGAAATTGCTTTGGGGCCCCAAAACGTTGGTAATAGTCCATGAAACGGGTCGAATCGGCAAAATCGCGAAAAGTTGATGACCGACACGTAATCGCACCCTGTGGTTCGTTATCGTGGAAATCACTTCGACCCCAAAACAAAGGAGTAATAGTCCATGAAACGGGCCGAATCGCCAAAATCGTGAGTGTTGATGACCGACACGTAAGCGCACCTTGGGGTTCAACAACTATGGAAATCGCTTGGGGCCCCAAACGGTGAGTAATAGTCCATGAAACGGGTCGAATCGATAAGAAGCGCGAAAAGTGATGATGCACACGTAAACATAGCCTAGGGTTCGCTAATCGTGGAAATCACCCGAGACCCCAAAACAAAGGAGTAATAGTCCATGAAACGGGCCAAAATCGCTAAAACTATGAGTGTTGATGACCAACACGTAAGCGCACTTGGAATTCAACAACTATGGAAATCGCTGGGGACCCCAAAATGGCGAGTAATAGTCCACTAAACGGGTCGAATCGCCTAAATCGCGAATATTGATGACCGACACGTAAGCGCACCTTGGTGTTCAACAACTATGGAAATTGCTTTGGGCCCCAAAACGTTGGTAATAGTCCATGAAACGGGTCGAATCGGCAAAACCGCGAAAGTGTTGATGGTCGACACGTAAACGCACCCTGTGGTTCGTTATCGGGAAATCACCGACCCCAAAACAGTGATTAATAGTTCACTAAACGCGCCGAATCGCCAAAACTTTGAGTGTTGATGACCGACACGTAAGCGCACCTTGGGGTTCAACAACTATGGAAATCGCTTAGCCCCAAACGGTGAGTAATAGTCCATGAAACGGGTCGAATCGACAAGAAGCGTGAGTGTTGATGACAGACACGTAAACATAGCCTAGGGTTCGCTAATCGTGGAAATCACCCTGACCCCAAAACAAGTGAGTAATAGTCCACGAAACGGGCCAAAATCGGCCAAAACTATGAGTGTTGATGACCAACACGTAAGCGCACCTTGGGATTCAACAACTATGGAAATTTCTTTGGGACCCCAAAACGGCGAGTAATAGTCCACTAAACGGGTCGAATCGCCTAAATCATGGTATTGATGACCGACACGTAAGCGCACCTTGGTGTTCAACAACTATGGAAATTGCTTTGGGGCCCCAAACGGTTGGTAATAGTCCACTAAACGGGTCAATCGGCAAAATCGCGAAAGTGTTGATGATCGACACGTAAACGCACCCTGTGGTTCCTTACTGTGGAAATCACTTCGACCCCAAAACAGTGAATAATAGTTCACGAAACGCCAGAATCGCCAAAACTTTGAGTGTTGATGACCGACACGTAAGCGCACCTTGGGGTTCAACAACTATGGAAATCGCTTAGGGCCCCAAAACGGTGAGTAATAGTCCACTAAATGGGTCAAAATCGACAAGAAGCGCGAAAGTTGATGATGCACACGTAAACATAGCCTAGGGTTCGCTAATCGTGGAAATCACCCGAGACCCCAAAACAAAGGAGTAATAGTCCACTAAACGGGCCAAAATCGCCAAAACTATGAGTGTTGATGACCAACACGTAAGCGCACCTTGGGGTTCAACAAGAATGGAAATCACTTTGGGACCCCAAAATGGTGAGTAATAGTCCACTAAACGGGTCAATCGCCTAAATCATGTAATATTGATGACCGACACGTAAGCGCACCTTGGTGTTCAACAACTATGGAAATTGCTTTGGGGCCCCAAAACGGTTGGTAATAGTCCATGAAACGGGTCGAATCGGCAAAATCATGCGAAAGTGTTGATGGTCGACACGTAAACGCACCCCTGGTTCGTTATCGTGGAAATCACCGACCCCAAAACAGTGATTAATAGTCCACTTAAACGCGCCAAATCGCCAAAACTTTGAGTGTTGATGACCGACACGTAAGCGCACCTTGGGGTTCAACAACTATGGAAATCGCTTAGGCCCCAAACGGTGAGTAATAGTCCATGAAACGGGTCGAATCGACAAGAAGCGTGAGTGTGATGATGACACGTAAACATAGCCTAGGGTTCGCTAATCGTGGAAATCACCCGAGACCCCAAAACAAAGAGTAATAGTCCACTAAACGGGCCAAAATCGCCAAAACTATGAGTGTTGATGACCAACACGTAAGCGCACCTTGGGATTCAACAACTATGGAAATTTCTTTGGGACCCCAAAACGGCGAGTAATAGTCCACTAAACGGGTCGAATCGCCTAAATCGCTAATATTGATGACCGACACGTAAGCGCACCTTGGTGTTCAACAACTATGGAAATTGCTTTGGGGCCCCAAACGTTGGTAATAGTCCACTAAACGGGTCGAATCGGCAAAATCGCGAAAAGTTGATGGTCGACACGTAAACGCACCCTGTGGTTCGTTATCGTGGAAATCACCGGACCCCAAAACAGTGATTAATAGTCCACTAAACGCCGTAATCGCCAAAACTTTGAGTGTTGATGACCGACACGTAAGCGCACCTTGGGGTTCAACAACTATGGAAATCGCTTTGGGGCCCCAAAACGGTGAGTAATAGTCCATGAAACGGGTCAGAATCGACAAGAAGCGTGAGTGCTGATGACAGACACGTAAACATAGCCTAGGGCTCGCTAATCGTGGAAATCACCCGAGACCCCAAAACAAAGGAGTAATAGTCCACTAAACGGGCCAAAATCGCCAAAACTATGAGTGTTGATGACCAACACGTAAGCGCACCTTGGGATTTAACAACTATGGAAATTTCTTTGGGACCCCAAACGGCGAGTAATAGTCCACAAACGGGTCGAATCGCCTAAATCGCGAATATTGATGACCGACACGTAAGCGCACCTTGGTGTTCAACAACTATGGAAATTGCTTTGGGGCCCAAAACGGTTGGTAATAGTCCACTAAACGGGTCGAATCGGCAAAATCTGCGAAAGTGTTGATGACCGACACGTAAACGCACCCTGTGGTTCTTTACTCGTGGAAATCACCGGACCCCAAAACAGTGAATAATAGTCCACGAAACGCGCCGTAATCGCCAAAACTTTGAGTGTTGATGACCGACACGTAAGCGCACCTTGGGGTTCAACAACTATGGAAATCGCTTAGGCCCCAAAACGGTGAGTAATAGTCCACTAAACGGGTCAAAATCGACAAGAAGCGCGAAAAGTTGATGATGCACACGTAAACATAGCCTAGGGTTCGCTAATCGTGGAAATCACCCGAGACCCCAAAACAAAGGAGTAATAGTCCACGAAACGGGCCAAAATCGGCCAAAACTATGAGTGTTGATGACCAACACGTAAGCGCACCTTGGGGTTCAACAAGAATGGAAATCACTTTGGGACCCCAAAATGGTGAGTAATAGTCCACGAAACGGGTCAGAATCGCCTAAAATGCGAATATTGATGACCGACACGTAAGCGCACCTTGGTGTTCAACAACTATGGAAATTGCTTTGGGGCCCCAAAACGGTTGGTAATAGTCCATGAAACGGGTCAGAATCGGGCAAAACTGCGAGTGTTGATGGCCGACACGTAAACGCACCCCAGGGTTCGTTACTCGTGGAAATCACTTCGACCCCAAAAAAGTGAGTAATAGTCCACTTAAACGCGCTTTAATCGCCAAAACTTTGAGTGTTGATGACCGACACGTAAGCGCACCTTGGGGTTCAACAACTATGGAAATCGCTTGGGGCCCCAAACGGTGAGTAATAGTCCATGAAACGGGTCGAATCGACAAGAAGCGTGAGTGTTGATGATGACACGTAAACATAGCCTAGGGTTCGCTAATCGTGGAAATCACCCGAGACCCCAAAACAAAGGAGTAATAGTTCACTAAACGGGCCAAAATCGCCAAAACTATGAGTGTTGATGACCAACACGTAAGCGCACTTTGGGATTCAACAACTATGGAAATTTCTTTGGGACCCCAAACGGCGAGTAATAGTCCACTAAACGGGTCGAATCGCCTAAATCATGTAATATTGATGACCGACACGTAAGCGCACCTTGGTGTTCAACAACTATGGAAATTGCTTTGGGGCCCCAAACGTTGGTAATAGTCCACTAAACGGGTCGAATCGGCAAAATCATGAAAGTGTTGATGATCGACACGTAAACGCACCCTGTGGTTCCTTACTCGTGGAAATCACTTCGACCCCAAAACAAAGTGAATAATAGTTCACGAAACGCGCCGTAATCGCCAAAACTTTGAGTGTTGATGACCGACACGTAAGCGCACCTTGGGGTTCAACAACTATGGAAATCGCTTAGGGCCCCAAAACGGTGAGTAATAGTCCACTAAACGGGTCAAAATCGACAAGAAGCGCGAAAGTTGTTGATGATGCACACGTAAACATAGCCTAGGGTTCGCTAATCGTGGAAATCACCCGAGCCCCAAAACAAAGGAGTAATAGTCCACTAAACGGGCCAAAATCGCCAAAACTATGAGTGTTGATGACCAACACGTAAGCGCACCTTGGGGTTCAACAAGAATGGAAATCACTTTGGGACCCCAAAATGGTGAGTAATAGTCCACTTAAACGGGTCGAATCGCCTAAATCATGTAATATTGACGACCGACACGTAAGCGCACCTTGGTGTTCAACAACTATGGAAATTGCTTTGGGCCCCAAAACGTTGGTAATAGTCCATGAAACGGGTCGAATCGGCAAAATCATGAAAGTGTTGATGATCGACACGTAAACGCACCCGAGGGTTCGTTATCGTGGAAATTACTTCGACCCCAAAACAGTGATTAATAGTCCACGAAACGCGCCAATCGCCAAAACTTTGAGTGTTGATGACCGACACGAAGCGCACCTTGGGGTTCAACAACTATGGAAATCGCTTAGCCCCAAAACGGTGAGTAATAGTCCATGAAACGGGTCGAATCGATAAGAAGCGCGAAAAGTTGATGATGCACACGTAAACATAGCCTAGGGCTCGCTAATCTGGAAATCACCCGAGACCCCAAAACAAAGGAGTAATAGTTCACTAAACGGGCCAAAATCGCCAAAACTATGAGTGTTGATGACCAACACGTAAGCGCACCTTGGGATTCAACAACTATGGAAATTTCTTTGGGACCCCAAAACGGCGAGTAATAGTCCACTAAACGGGTCGAATCGCCTAAATCGCTAATATTGATGATCGACACGTAAGCGCACCTTGGTGTTCAACAACTATGGAAATTGCTTTGGGGCCCCAAAACGTTGGTAATAGTCCACTAAACGGGTCGAATCGGCAAAATCGCGAAAGTGTTGATGATCGACACGTAAACGCACCCCTGTGGTTCCTTACTCGTGGAAATCACTTCGACCCCAAAACAGTGAATAATAGTTCACTAAACGCGCCGTAATCGCCAAAACTTTGAGTGTTGATGACCGACACGTAAGCGCACCTTGGGGTTCAACAACTATGGAAATCGCTTAGGCCCCAAAACGGTGAGTAATAGTCCACGAAATGGGTCAAAATCGACAAGAAGCGCGAAAGTTGATGATGCACACGTAAACATAGCCTAGGGTTCGCTAATCGTGGAAATCACCCGAGCCCCCAAAACAAAGGAGTAATAGTCCACTAAACGGGCCAAAATCGCTAAAACTATGAGTGTTGATGACCAACACGTAAGCGCACCTTGGGGTTCAACAAGAATGGAAATCACTTTGGGACCCCAAAATGGTGAGTAATAGTCCACTAAACGGGTCGAATCGCCTAAATCAAGTAATATTGATGACCGACACGTAAGCGCACCTTGGTGTTCAACAACTATGGAAATTGCTTTGGGGCCCCAAAACGGTTGGTAATAGTCCATGAAACGGGTCGAATCGGCAAAATCATGAAAAGTTGATGGTCGACACGTAACGCACCTTGTGGTTCGTTATCGTGGAAATCACCGACCCCAAAACAAAGGATTAATAGTCCACGAAACGCGCCGAATCGCCAAAACTTTGAGTGTTGATGACCGACACGTAAGCGCACCTTGGGTTCAACAACTATGGAAATCGCTTAGGCCCCAAAACGGTGAGTAATAGTCCATGAAACGGGTCGAATCGATAAGAAGCGTGAGTGTTGATGACGACACGTAAACATAGCCTAGGTTCGCTAATCGTGGAAATCACTCCGAGACCCCAAAACAGTGAGTAATAGTCCACGAAACGGGCCAAAATCGGCCAAAACTATGAGTGTTGATGACCAACACGTAAGCGCACCTTGGGATTCAACAACTATGGAAATTTCTTTGGGACCCCAAAACGGCGAGTAATAGTCCACGAAACGGGTCAATCGGCCTAAACTGCGAATATTGATGACCGACACGAAGCGCACCTTGGTGTTCAACAACTATGGAAATTGCTTTGGGGCCCCAAAACGTTGGTAATAGTCCACTAAACGGGTCGAATCGGCAAATCATGAAAAGTTGATGATCGACACGAACGCACTCCTGTGGTTCCTTACTGTGGAAATCACCGACCCCAAAACAGTGAATAATAGTTCACTAAACGCGCCGTAATCGCCAAAACTTTGAGTGTTGATGACCGACACGTAAGCGCACCTTGGGGTTCAACAACTATGGAAATCGCTTAGGGCCCAAAACGGTGAGTAATAGTCCACGAAACGGGTCAAAATCGACAAGAAGCGCGAAAAGTTGATGATGCACACGTAAACATAGCCTAGGGTTCGCTAATCGTGGAAATCACCCGAGACCCCAAAACAAAGAGTAATAGTCCACTAAACGGGCCAAAATCGCCAAAACTATGAGTGTTGATGACCAACACGTAAGCGCACCTTGGGGTTCAACAAGAATGGAAATCACTTTGGGACCCCAAAATGGTGAGTAATAGTCCACTAAACGGGTCAAATCGCCTAAATCGCGTAATATTGACGACCGACACGAAGCGCACCTTGGTGTTCAACAACTATGGAAATTGCTTTGGGGCCCCAAAACGTTGGTAATAGTCCATGAAACGGGTCAATCGGCAAAATCGCGAGTGTTGATGATCGACACGTAAACGCACTCCGAGGGTTCGTTATCGTGGAAATTACCGACCCCAAAACAAAGAGTAATAGTCCACGAAACGCGCCAAATCGCCAAAACTTTGAGTGTTGATGACCGACACGTAAGCGCACCTTGGGGTTCAACAACTATGGAAATCGCTTAGGGCCCCAAACGGTGAGTAATAGTCCATGAAACGGGTCGAATCGATAAGAAGCGCGAAAAGTTGATGATGACACGTAAACATAGCCTAGGGTTCGCTAATCGTGGAAATCACCCGAGACCCCAAAACAAAGGAGTAATAGTCCACTAAACGGGCCAAAATCGCCAAAACTATGAGTGTTGATGACCAACACGTAAGCGCACCTTGGGATTCAACAACTATGGAAATTTCTTTGGGACCCCAAAACGGCGAGTAATAGTCCACTTAAACGGGTCAATCGCCTAAATCATGCGTAATATTGATGACCGACACGTAAGCGCACCTTGGTGTTCAACAACTATGGAAATTGCTTTGGGGCCCCAAACGGTTGGTAATAGTCCACTAAACGGGTCGAATCGGCAAATCATGAAAAGTTGATGACCGACACGTAAACGCACCCCAGGGTTCGTTACTCGTGGAAATCACTTCGGGACCCCAAAACAGTGAATAATAGTCCACGAAACGCGCCAGAATCGGCCAAAACTTTGAGTGTTGATGACCGACACGTAAGCGCACCTTGGGGTTCAACAACTATGGAAATCGCTTTGGGGCCCCAAAACGGTGAGTAATAGTCCACGAAACGGGTCAAAATCGACAAGAAGCGCGAGTGTTGATGACAAACACGTAAACATAGCCTAGGGTTCGCTAATCGTGGAAATCACTCCGAGACCCCAAAACAGTGAGTAATAGTCCACGAAACGGGCCAAAATCGGCCAAAACTATGAGTGTTGATGACCAACACGTAAGCGCACCTTGGGGTTCAACAAGAATGGAAATCACTTTGGGACCCCAAAATGGTGAGTAATAGTCCACGTAAACGGGTCAATCGCCTAAATCATGCGAATATTGATGACCGACACGTAAGCGCACCTTGGTGTTCAACAACTATGGAAATTGCTTTGGGGCCCCAAAACGTTGGTAATAGTCCATGAAACGGTCGAATCGGCAAAATCATGAAAGTGTTGATGATCGACACGTAAACGCACCCTGTGGTTCGTTATCGTGGAAATTACTTCGACCCCAAAACAGTGATTAATAGTCCACTAAACGCGCGTAATCGCCAAAACTTTGAGTGTTGATGACCGACACGTAAGCGCACCTTGGGGTTCAACAACTATGGAAATCGCTTAGCCCCAAAACGGTGAGTAATAGTCCATGAAACGGGTCGAATCGACAAGAAGCGAAAAGTTGATGATGCAGACACGTAAACATAGCCTAGGGTTCGCTAATCGTGGAAATCACCCGAGACCCCAAAACAAAGAGTAATAGTCCACTAAACGGGCCAAAATCGCCAAAACTATGAGTGTTGATGACCAACACGAAGCGCACCTTGGGATTCAACAACTATGGAAATTGCTTTGGGACCCCAAAACGGCGAGTAATAGTCCATGAAACGGGTCAATCGCCTAAATCGCGAATATTGATGACCGACACGTAAGCGCACCTTGGTGTTCAACAACTATGGAAATTGCTTTGGGGCCCCAAAACGTTGGTAATAGTCCATAAACGGGTCAATCGGCAAAATCATGAAAGTGTTGATGATCGACACGTAAACGCACCCTGTGGTTCGTTATCGTGGAAATCACTTCGACCCCAAAACAGTGATTAATAGTCCACGAAACGCCGAATCGCCAAAACTTTGAGTGTTGATGACCGACACGTAAGCGCATCTTGGGGTTCAACAACTATGGAAATCGCTTGGGGCCCCAAACGGTGAGTAATAGTCCATGAAACGGGTCGAATCGACAAGAAGCGTGAGTGTTGATGATGACACGTAAACATAGCCTAGGGCTCGCTAATCGTGGAAATCACTCCGAGACCCCAAAATAGTGAGTAATAGTCCACGAAACGGGCCAAAATCGGCCAAAACTATGAGTGTTGATGACCAACTCGTAAGCGCACCTTGGGATTCAACAACTATGGAAATTTCTTTGGGACCCCAAAATGGTGAGTAATAGTCCACGAAACGGGTCAATCGCCTAAATCATGAATATTGACGACCGACACGTAAGCGCACCTTGGTGTTCAACAACTATGGAAATTGCTTTGGGGCCCCAAAACGTTGGTAATAGTCCATGAAACGGGTCGAATCGGCAAAATCATGAAAGTGTTGATGATCGACACGTAAACGCACCCTGTGGTTCGTTATCGTGGAAATTACTCGGACCCCAAAACAGTGATTAATAGTCCACGAAACGCCCAGAATCGCCAAAACTTTGAGTGTTGATGACCGACACGTAAGCGCACCTTGGGGTTCAACAACTATGGAAATCGCTTAGGGGCCCAAAACGGTGAGTAATAGTCCATGAAACGGGTCGAATCGATAAGAAGCGCGAAAGTTGATGACAGACACGTAAACATAGCCTAGGGTTCGCTAATCGTGGAAATCACCCGAGACCCCAAAACAAAGGAGTAATAGTCCACGAAACGGGCCAAAATCGCCAAAACTATGAGTGTTGATGACCAACACGTAAGCGCACCTTGGGATTCAACAACTATGGAAATTGCTTTGGGACCCCAAACGGCGAGTAATAGTCCACTAAACGGGTCAATCGCCTAAACATGCGAATATTGATGACCGACACGTAAGCGCACCTTGGTGTTCAACAACTATGGAAATTGCTTTGGGGCCCCAAAACGTTGGTAATAGTCCACTAAACGGGTCGTAATCGGCAAAATCATGAAAGTGTTGATGACCGACACGTAAACGCACCCTGTGGTTCGTTATCGTGGAAATCACCGGGACCCCAAAACAGTGAATAATAGTCCACTAAACGCGCCGAATCGCCAAAACTTTGAGTGTTGATGACCGACACGTAAGCGCACCTTGGGGTTCAACAACTATGGAAATCGCTTAGGGCCCCAAAACGGTGAGTAATAGTCCACTAAACGGGTCAAAATCGACAAGAAGCGAAAAAGTTGATGATGTACACGTAAACATAGCCTAGGTTCGCTAATCGTGGAAATCACCCGAGACCCCAAAACAAAGGAGTAATAGTCCACTTAAACGGGCCAAAATCGGCCAAAACTATGAGTGTTGATGACCAACACGTAAGCGCACCTTGGGGTTCAACAAGAATGGAAATCACTTTGGGACCCCAAAATGGTGAGTAATAGTCCACGAAACGGGTCAGAATCGGCCTAAACTGCGAATATTGATGACCGACACGTAAGCGCACCTTGGTGTTCAACAACTATGGAAATTGCTTTGGGGCCCCAAAACGGTTGGTAATAGTCCATGAAACGGGTCAGAATCGGGCAAAACTGCGAGTGTTGATGACCGACACGTAAACGCACCCCAGGGTTCGTTACTCGTGGAAATTACTTCGGGACCCCAAAACAGTGATTAATAGTCCACGAAACGCTTAATCGCCAAAACTTTGAGTGTTGATGACCGACACGTAAGCGCACCTTGGGGTTCAACAACTATGGAAATCGCTTTGGGGCCCCAAAACGGTGAGTAATAGTCCATGAAACGGGTCAGAATCGACAAGAAGCGCGAGTGCTGATGACAGACACGTAAACATAGCCTAGGGCTCGCTAATCGTGGAAATCACTCCGACCCCAAAACAGTGAGTAATAGTCCACGAAACGGGCCAAAATCGGCCAAAACTATGAGTGTTGATGACCAACACGTAAGCGCACCTTGGGATTCAACAACTATGGAAATTGCTTTGGGACCCCAAAACGGCGAGTAATAGTCCACGAAACGGGTCAAAATCGGCCTAACCTGCGAATATTTATGACCGACACGTAAGCGCACCTTGGTGTTCAACAACTATGGAAATTGCTTTGGGGCCCCAAAACGTTGGTAATAGTCCACGAAACGGGTCGAATCGGCAAAAATCGCGAAAGTGTTGATGATCGACACGTAAACGCACCCTGTGGTTCGTTATCGTGGAAATCACCGACCCCAAAACAAAGGAGTAATAGTTCACGAACGCGCCGTAATCGCCAAAACTTTGAGTGTTGATGACCGACACGTAAGCGCACCTTGGGGTTCAACAACTATGGAAATCGCTTAGCCCCAAACGGTGAGTAATAGTCCACTAAACGGGTCAAAATCGACAAGAAGCGCGAGTGTTGATGATGCACACGTAAACATAGCCTAGGGTTCGCTAATCGTGGAAATCACCCGAGACCCCAAAACAAAGGAGTAATAGTTCACTAAACGGGCCAAAATCGCTAAAACTATGAGTGTTGATGACCAACACGTAAGCGCACCTTGGGGTTCAACAAGAATGGAAATCACTTTGGGACCCCAAATGGTGAGTAATAGTCCACTAAACGGGTCAATCGCCTAAATCGCGTAATATTGATGACCGACACGTAAGCGCACCTTGGTGTTCAACAACTATGGAAATTGCTTTGGGGCCCCAAAACGTTGGTAATAGTCCATGAAACGGGTCGAATCGGCAAAATCATGAAAGTGTTGATGATCGACACGTAAACGCACTCCTGTGGTTCGTTATCGTGGAAATTACTCGGACCCCAAAACAGTGATTAATAGTCCACGAAACGCGCCGTAATCGCCAAAACTTTGAGTGTTGATGACCGACACGTAAGCGCACCTTGGGGTTCAACAACTATGGAAATCGCTTAGCCCCAAACGGTGAGTAATAGTCCATGAAACGGGTCAGAATCGATAAGAAGCGCGAGTGTTGATGATGTACACGTAAACATAGCCTAGGTTCGCTAATCGTGGAAATCACTCCGACCCCAAAACAGTGAGTAATAGTCCACGAAACGGGCCAAAATCGGCCAAAACTATGAGTGTTGATGACCAACACGTAAGCGCACCTTGGGATTCAACAACTATGGAAATTGCTTTGGGACCCCAAAACGGCGAGTAATAGTCCACGAAACGGGTCAAAATCGGCCTAACCTGCGAATATTGATGACCGACACGTAAGTGCACCTTGGTGTTCAACAACTATGGAAATTGCTTTGGGGCCCCAAAACGGTTGGTAATAGTCCACGAAACGGGTCGAATCGGCAAAATCATGAAAGTGTTGATGATCGACACGTAAACGCACCCTGTGGTTCGTTATCGTGGAAATCACTTCGACCCCAAAACAGTGAATAATAGTTCACTAAACGCGCTGAGGAATTTGTGAAAGTTCAACAAAGTCTTCGCTACGAGTATGAACAACATTCAACACAAAATGAGGAAATGGAAGAGTTGAGGAAATAGAACGCCAGCTTGGGAAGATAATGATTTGAAACCAGTTCCAACTGCCGCCCTGGGCTGTACGTCTCTGTTGAGCGGCCGAGTATTTAAACTCGAGGACACAGCCCGGACACCTACCGGAGCTGCAACTCAGACACCCACTCACCGAATTCTTCCTTGAACTAAGACCACGCAGTGCCCGTCCAATTACTCGTGGTAAGTCTTCGTGTGACTTCCAAACCTTCACAGACTTGGTCACCGATCCACAATTCCTCTTGATGTTTCTAGACCTTGACGCCTAACCGTCTGAAGAAGCACAATTTCAAGGTACGCTGCCGCCGATCCACGCAGATCAATTTCAGTTGATGCTCAATCACTGGGTTTGTGGGGGTTTGTTTTGGGATTTCTCTCACTTGATGATTTTCGCCAAAGTCCTCGGAGGATGGGTTGCCTCAAATGACAAGTGTCAAGTTCTTCTCGGAGCAGCCAACCAGCTAGTGGTTGTAGGGGGGCCATTTATAGCCTAGGAGTAGCCCGACATGATAAGACATAAATGTTCAATGATATGACCGTTAGGTGGATAAGATATTTTGGGACAGCCCGCCAAGAAGCATGCAGAACGGTCGGAAATTTCACTCACAAATTCTCGTATTATCATGTTCATCAGGTAGGCACCAAGACCGCTAATTCCTAACTCCTCGCCGAAGCAAAGTCCTCAGGAATGTAAGAACCGCCCGCCATTGATGAATTTGAGATCGAACTGGTATGAGATTTCCAATGGCTTCACCAAGGGATTGGTAGGTGTAGGATTTTGAGTTGAGCATCACATGGAAATTTTTTCAGTATTTCTGACCCCTTTAACAACACGGTGTTTTATGACTCAAGAAAGAGAAAATGAAACTATGAAAACAAAAGTCTTCACGCTCATATTCCTCAATGAATATCAAGTCTTCAAGGTCACACCAATTCTTCACTTTCAAAGTCTTCAAAAGTCTTCGTAAAGTCAAAGTCTTCATAAGAACTTCATTTTAGGGGTCGATTTTCTCCAGAATATCAAACTCCTCATAGTCTTATAGACCGTACACCACAACGAAGACGCCATTTAACCTATAAGTCTTCAATACACCAAAATCACTAAGGGCACTAGATGCACTTACAATCTCCCCTTTTGGTGATTGATGACAAATAGGTTAAGTTTTCAACGGGATAAATATATGAAGTGTAGATACTAATGTTGAGGAATTTGATTGCAAGATATAGAAGAACTCTAATATGTGCATAGTGAGGAATTTGCTTTGGGCAATGCACATTTGAAGAGTTGAATCATGGAGACCCCTATATCTTGTAATTCATACACGCATTTGATATATAATATGAAGAATTTGAATGCATGATGAATATGGTGCCCGATGAGATTCAAAGATGCGTAAATATTAACGAGGAACAAGCGCAGAATATCACATCAAAGTTTCGTGAGCTCAAAGGCATCAAAAGCATCGAGCACGCACCAAAAGTATCAAGGCACCATCGGATTTAAGATTACAACTCGATCCAATAAAAGTTTCGAAGAACGAGACAACTTAACAAAAACACCCATAATATAAACCCGCTTGAAGACTAATCAGATTTCCCCTTGGCATCAAATGACCAAAAGGATCAAACTGAGGACTAACGCTCAAGATTTTCAAGTCGATGGAGGAGCGCCAGAAGTGGGGTTGGTTGTTGAAGTAGGGCCCGCCGCAGTTGTCGCCCAAATCTTCGTGTTCACCGCTTGCCGGATGAAGAATAAGAACTGCCACCAGATCGAACTTTGACTCTCTTGAATTTCTTCAGAGGTGGTGATGACCACAGTCAAAGCTTCCCGGAGACGACACGTAAGCGCACCTTGGGGTTCAACAACTATGGAAATCGCTGGGGCCCCAAACGGTGAGTAATAGTCCATGAAACGGGTCGAATCCATAAGAAGCGCGAAAGCCGATGATGACACACGAAACATAGCCTAGGGTTCGCTAATCGGGAAATCACTCCGAGACCCCAAAAAAGTGAGTAATAGTTCACGAAACGGCCAAAATCGCCAAACTATGAGTGTTGATGACCAACACGTAAGCGCACCTTTGGGATTCAACAACTATGGAAATTACTTTGGGACCCCAAACGGCGAGTAATAGTCCACGTAAACGGGTCGTAATCGCCTAAATCGCGTAATATTGACGATCGAACATGTAAGCGCACCTTGGTGTTCAACAACTATGGAAATTGCTTTGGGCCCCAAAACGTTGGTAATAGTCCATGAAACGGGTCGAATCGGCAAATCATGAAGTGTTGATGACCGACACGTAAACGCACCCTGTGGTTCGTTAAATCACTGGGCCCCAAACAAAGGAAATAGTTCATTAAACGCGCTGTAATCGCCAAAACTTTGAGTGTTGATGACCGACACGTAAGCGCACCTTGGGGTTCAACAACTATGGAAATGGCCAGCCCCAAACGGAGTAATAGTCCAATAAACAAATCGACAAGAAGCGCGAGTGTTGATGATGCACACGTAAACATAGCCTAAATCGGGAAATCACCCGAGACCCCAAAAAAGTGAGTAATAGTCCACTAAACGCCAGAATCGCCAAAACTTTGAGTGTTGATGACCGCCTACACGTAAGCGCACCTTGGGTTCAACGGTTGGATAGTCCATATCGGAAATCGCTAAACGCACCTCGCCCCAAAACGGTGAGTAATAGTCCACAAACGGGTCGTATAAACGGGTCGAATCGAAGCGTAAACATAGAGTGCTGGAAATCACCCAGATGAGTAATAGTTCAAACGGGCCACACGTAAACACAGCAATTTGGGATTCAACAACTAGTTCGCTAATCGTGGAAATCACCCGAGACCCCAAAACAATAGGAGTAATAGTTGACACTAAACGGGCCAAAATCGCCAAAACTATGAGTGTTGATGATCAACACGACAAGAAGTGGAAGCGCACGAAACATAGTTTAGGGTTCGCTTGGGAAATTCAACAACTATGGAAATTTCTGGGATTCAACAACTATGGAAATTTCTTTGGACCCCAAACGCGAGTAATAGTCGGGTTCGCCTAAATCGTAATAGTCCAACTATGGAACGGGTCAATCGCCAAATCGCATAAACGCACCTTGTGGTTCGTTATCAGGAAATCATCGGACCCCAAACAGTTGACGACCGGAAATCGCTTAGGCCCCAAACGGTGAAATAGTCGCACCCGCGTTGATGGTTCGTTACGTGAAATCACCAGTGAGTAAATCACGGCCAAAATCGCCAAAACTATGACCCCAAAACAAAGGAGTAATAGTCCACGCAAACGGTCGTCAATCGCCAACTCGCGAATATTGATGATCGACACGTAAGTTACTTTTGGTGTTCAACAATTATGGAAATTGTTGGGGCCAAAACGTTGGTAATAGTCCATGAAACGGGTCGAATCGGCAAAATCAAGTAGTAAGTTGACATCGATCACGTAAACGCACCTGTGGTTCACATCGGGAAATACTCGGACCCCAAAACAGATGATTAGTCCACTAAACGCGCTGAATCGCCAAAACTTTGAGTGTTGATGACCGACACGAAGCACACTTTGGGGTTCAACAACTATGGAAATCGCTTAGCCCCAAACGGTGAGTAATAGTCCATGAAACGGTCGAATCGACAAGAAGCGCCAAGTCAATGATGTAATGTAAACATAGTTTAGGCTTCGCTAATCGTGGAAATCACCCGAGACCCCAAAACAGTGAGTAATAGTTCACGTAAACGGGCCAAAATCGCCAAAACTATGAGTGTTGATGACCAACGCGAAGCGCACCTTGGGATTCAACAACTATGGAAATTACTTAGGGACCCCAAAACGGCAGTAATAGTCCACTAAACGGGTCGAATCGCTAAACTGCATGGATTGATGACCGAACATGTAAGCGCACTCTGGTGTTCAACAACTATGGAAATTGCTTTGGGCCCAAAACGGTTGGTAATAGTCCATGAAATGGTTTAATCGGCAAAAATCATGAAAATGATGACCGATCAAAACGAATGCACCCTGTGGTTCATTATCGTGGAAATCACTTCGGGACCCTGATTATTATATCACAATAACTTTGAGCCACATCACCACACTTTGATGTGATGCTACCGTAAGCGCACCTTGGTAAGTTCAATATGGAAATCGCTGGGGCCCCAAAACGGTGAGTATAGTCCATGAACGTCGAATCGAAAGAAGCGTGGTGTAGCTGACAGTAACGTAATCAAAGCTCTAGTCGCTAATCGGAAATCACCCAAAACCCAAAGGAGTAATAGTTCACTAAACGGGCCAAAATCGCCAAAACTATGAGTGTTGACCAACGAACGTAAAGCGCAATTTGGATTCAACAACTATGGAAATTTCTTTGGGACCCCAAACGGTTGGTAATAGTCCACGAAACGGGTCAATCGCCAAAATCTAAAAGTTGATGATCGACACGTAAACGCACCTGTGGTTCGTTACTCGGAAATCACCCGACCCCAAAACAGTGAGTAATAGTTCATGAAACGGGCCGTAATAGGCCAATACTGTGAGTGTTGATAACCGACACGTAAGCGCACCTTGGGGTTCAACAACTATGGAAATCGCTTTAGACCCAAAACGTTGAGTAATAGACCACTTAAACGGGTCAATCGACAAGAAGTGCGAAAAGTGTTGATGACAGACACGTAAACATAGCCTAGGTTCGCTAAATCATAGAAATCACCCGAGACCCCAAAACAAAGTGAGTAATAGTCCACTAAACGGGCCAAAATCGCCAAAACTATGAGTGTTGACGACCAACACGTAAGCGCACTTTGGGGTTCAATAACTATGGAAATCGCTTGGGACCCCAAAACGGTGAGTAATCCATCAAACAGCGTAGTATTGATGACCGACACGTAAACACACCCTAGGGTTCATTACTTGTGGAAATCACCCGAACCCAAAACAAAAGGAGTAATACTCACTAAATGGGCTTAATCGCCAAAACTATGACCGCTGATTGATCGATACACGTAAGTTAACTTTGGGGTTCAACAACTATGGAAATTGCTTAGGGCCCCCCAAACGGTGAGTAATAGTCCACGTAAACGGGTTAGAATCGCCAAAACAGAGTGTTGATGATCAACACGTAAACGCACCCTGTGGTTCAAGTATTCGGGAAATCACCGGACCCCAAAACAGTGAGTAATAGTCCATGAAACGGCGCAGAATCGCCAAAACTGTGAGTGTTGACGACCACACGTAAGCGCACTTGGGGTTCAACAACTATGAAAATCGCTTAGCCCCCAAACGGTGAGTAATAGTCCACTAAACAGGTCGGTAATCGCCAAAACAAATGTAGTATTGACTGATCGACACGTAAACGCACTCCTGTTCATTACTTATGAAAATCACCCGAGAACCCAAAACAGTGTGTAATACTCCACGAATGGACCAGAATCGCCAAAACTATGATCGTTGATGACCGACACGTAAGGGCACCTTGGGGTTCAACAACTATGGAAATTGCTTTGGGGCCCCAAAACGGTGAGTAATAGTCCACTAAACGGGTCGAATCGCCAAAACTACGAAGTGTTGATGACCAACACGTAAACGCACCCTGTGGTTCGCTATCGTGGAAATCACTCGGGACCCAAAACAAGGAGTAATATTCCATGAAACGGCCGCAATGGCCAAATTGGAGTGTTGATGATCAACACGAAGCGCACCTTGGGGTTCAACAACTATGGAAATCGCTTAGCCCCAAAACGGTGAGTAATAGTCCATGAAACGGGTTAGAATCGACAAGAAGCCGCGAAAAGGATGATGCACACATAAACATACCCTAGGGTTCGCTAATCGTGGAAATCACCCGAGACCCCAAAACAAAGGAGTAATAGTCCATGAAACGGGCCAAAAAATCGACTAAAACTATGAGTGTTGATGACCAACACGTAAGCACCTTGGGATTCAACAACTATGGAAATCACTTTGGGACCCCAAGACGGCGAGTAAGTCCACCTAAACGGGTCGAATCGCCTAAATCATGAAGTATTGATGACCGACACGTAAGCGCACTTTGGTGGTCAACAACTATGGAAATTGCTTTGGGACCCCAAAACAGTTGGTAATAGTTCACTAAACGGGTCGAATCGCCAAAATCATGAAAAGTTGATGATGCACACGTAAACGCACCCTGTGATTCGTTATCGTGGAAATCACCCGACCCCAAAACAAAGGAGTAGTAGTCCATGAACGGGCCGTAATCGCCGAAATCGTGGAGTGTTGATGACCGACATGTAAGCGCACTTGGGGTTCAACAACTATGGAAATCGCTAGGGGCCCCAAACGGTGAGTAATAGTCCACTAAAAGGGTCAATCGACAAGAAGCCCGAAAAGTTGATGATACATAAACATAGCCTAGGGTTCGCTAATCGTGGAAATCACCCGAGACCCCAAAACAGTGAGTAATAGTCTCACTAAACGGGCCAAAATCGCCAAAACTATGAGTGTTGATGACCAACATGTAAGCGCATTTTGGGGTTCAACAACTATGGAAATCGCTTGGGACCCCAAACGGTGAGTAGTAGTCTTAAACGGTCGAATCGCCAAAACAATGAGTATTGATGACCGACACGTAAACGCACTCCTGTGTTCATTACTTGTGAAAATCACCCGAGAACCTAAAACATTGAGTAATACTCACTAAATGGACCAGAATCGCCCAAAACTATGACTGTTGATGACCGACACGTAAGGGCAATTTGGCTTCAACAACTATGGAAATTGCTTTGGGACCCCAAAACGGCAGTAATAGTCCATTTAAACGGTCGAATCGCCAAAATCGCGAAAGTGTTGACGACCAACACGTAAGCGCACCTGGTGTTCAACAACTATGGAAATTGCTTTGCCCCAAAACGGTTGGTAATAGTCCATGAAACGGGTCGAATCGGGCAAAATCATGAAGTGTTGATGACCGACACGTAAACGCACTCTGTGGTTCAGCATCTGGAAATCACCGGGACCCCAAAACAAAGAGTAATAGTTCATGAAACGCGCTTTAATCGCCAAAACTGAGAGTGTTGACGATCGACACGTAAGCGCACTTTGGGGTTCAACAATTATGGAAATCGCCGAGCCCCAAAACGGTGAGTAATAGTCCATGAAACGGGTCGAATCGACAAGAAGCGAAAAATGGCGATGCATACGTAAACATAGCCTAGGGTTCGCTAATCGTGGAAATCACCCGAGACCCCAAAACAGTGAGTAATAGTCCACTAAACGGGCCAAATCGACTAAAACTATGAGTGTTGATGACCAACACGTAAGCGCACCTTGGGGTTCAACAAGAATGGAAATCGCTTGGGACCCCAAAATGGTGAGTATAGTCCACTAAACGGGTCGAATCGCCTAAATCACGGAATATTGACGATCGACACGTAAGCGCACCTTGGTGTTCAACAACTATGGAAATTGCTTTGGGCCCCAAAACGTTGGTAATAGTCCATGAAACGGTCGAATCGAAAAAACAGCGAGTGTTGATGATCGACACGTAAACGCATCTTCGTGGTTCGCATATCAGGAAATTACTCGGACCCCAAACAGTGATTAATAGTCCATTAAACGCGCCAGTAATCGCCAAAACTTTGAGTGTTGACGACCACACATAGCGCACTTGGGGTTCAACAACTATGGAAATCGCTTAGCCCCAAAATGGTGAGTAATAGTCCATGAAACGGGTCGTAATCGACAAGAAGCGCGAAAGTGATGATAGACACGTAAACATAGCCTAGGTTCGCTAATCGTGGAAATCACCCGAGACCCCAAAACAGTGAGTAATAGTTCACTAAACGGGCCAAAATCGGGTTAAAACTATGAGTGTTGATGACCAACACGTAGCGCACTCTTGGGATTCAACAACTATGGAAATTGCTTTGGGACCCCAAAACGCGTAGTAATAGTCCACAAACGGGTCGTAATCGCCTAAATCGCGTAATATTGACGATCACACGTAAGCGTTAATTTTGGTGTTCAACAACTATGGAAATTGCTTTGGGCCCCAAAACGTTGGTAATAGTCCACTAAACGGGTCGAATTGGGCAAAATCATGAAAGTGTTGATGACCGAACGTAAACGCATCTGTGGTTCGTTATCGTGGAAATCACTTCGACCCCAAAACAGTGAATAATAGTTCACTTAAACGCCGTAATCGCCAAAACTTTGAGTGTTGATGACCGTAATGCAGCGCACTGGGGTTCAACAACTATGGAAATCGCTAGCCCCAAAACGGTGAGTAATAGTCCACTAAACGGGTCAAAATCGACAAGAAGCGCGAAAAGTTGATGACACACGTAAACATAGCCTAGGGTTCGCTAATCGTGGAAATCACCCGAGACCCCAAAACAGTGAGTAATAGTCACACTAAACGGCCAAAATCGATAAAACTATGAGTGTTGATGATCAACACGTAAGCGCACCTTGGGGTTCAACAAGAATGGAAATCACTTTGGGACCCCAAATGGTGAGTAATAGTCCACTTAAACGGGTCAATCGCCTAAATCATAATATTGACGACCGACACGTAAGCGCACCTTGGTGTTCAACAACTATGGAAATTGCTTGGGGCCCCAAAACGGTTGGTAATAGTCCATGAAACGGGTCGTAATCGGCAAAATCATGAAGTGTTGATGACCGACACGTAAACGCATTCCTGGGTTCGTTACATCGGAAATTACCGGACCCCAAAACAGTGATTATAGTCCACGAAACGCGCCAGAATCGCCAAAACTTTGAGTGTTGATGACCGACACGTAAGCGCACCTTTTGGGTTCAACAACTATGGAAATCGCTTAGCCCCAAACGGTGAGTAATAGTCCATGAAACGGGTCGAATCGACAAGAAGCGCGAAAGCGATGATGACACGTAAACATAGCCTAGGCCTCGCTAATCGTGGAAATCACCCGAGACCCCAAAACAAGTGAGTAATAGTTCACTAAACGGGCCAAAATCGCTAAAACTATGAGTGTTGACTGACCAACACGTAAGCAATTTTGGGATTCAACAACTATGGAAATTGCTTTGGGACCCCAAAACGCGAGTAATAGTCCACTAAACGGTTGTGAATCGCCTAAACCGCGAATATTGATGACCGGTTACGTAAGCGCACTTTGGTGTTCAACAACTATGGAAATTGCTTTAGCCCCAAACGGTTGGTAATAGTCCATGAACGGCTCAATCCGCAAAATCGCGAGTGTTGATGACCGACACGTAAATGCACCCCTGTGGTTCGTATCGTGGAAATCACTTCGACCCCAAAACAGTGATTAATAGTCCACTAAACGCGCCAGAATCGCCAAAACTTTGAGTGTTGATGACCGACACGTAAGCGCACCTTGGGGTTCAACAACTATGGAAATCGCTAGCCCCAAAACGGTGAGTAATAGTCCATGAAACGGGTCAATTCGACACGAGGCGCGAGTGCTGATGATGTGACACGTAAACATAGCCTAGGGTTCGCTAATCGTGGAAATCACCCAGACCCCAAAACAGTGAGTAATAGTCACTAAACGGGCCAAAATCGCCAAAACTATGAGTGTTGATGACCAACACGTAAGCGCACTTGGGATTCAACAACTATGGAAATTGCTTTGGGACCCCAAAACGGCGAGTAATAGTCCACTAAACGGGTCAATCGCCTAAATCATGTAATATTGATGACCGACACGTAAGCGCACCTTGGTGTTCAACAACTATGGAAATTGGGGCCCCAAAACGTTGGTAATAGTCCACAAACGGGTCGAATCGGCAAAACGCGAAGTGTTGACGACCGACACGAAACGCACCATTGTGGTTCGTTATCAGTGGAAATCACTTCGGACCCCAAAACAGGAATAATAGTCCACGAACGCTGCGAATCCGCCAAAACTTTGAGTGTTGATGACCACACGTAAGCGCACCTTGGGGTTCAACAATTATGGAAATCGCTTAGCCCCAAAACGGTGAGTAATAGTCCACTAAACGGGTCAAAATCGACAAGAAGCGCGAGTGTTGATGATGACACGTAAACATAGCCTAGGTTCGCTAATCGTGGAAATCACCCGAGACCCCAAAACAAAGAGTAATAGTCCACTAAACGGGCCAAAATCGACCAAAACTATGAGTGTTGATGACCAACACGTAAGCGCACTCTTGGGGTTCAACAAGAATGGAAATCACTTTGGGACCCCAAAATGGTGAGTAATAGTCCACTAAACGGGTCGAATCGCCTAAATCGAATTATTGACGATCACACGAAGCGCACCTTGGTGTTCAACAACTATGGAAATTGCTTTGGGGCCCCAAAACGGTTGGTAATAGTCCATGAAACGGGTCGAATCGCAAAATCATGAAAGTGTTGATGACCGACACGTAAACGCACCTCGTGGTTCGTTACTGTGGAAATTACTTCGACCCCAAACAAAGTGATTAATAGTCCACGAACGCCCAGAATCGCCAAAACTTTGAGTGTTGATGACCGACACGTAAGCGCACTGGGGTTCAACAACTATGGAAATCGCCAGGCCCCAAAACGGTGAGTAATTGTCCATGAAACGGGTCAGAATCGATAAGAAGCGCGAAAGGTGATGACATGACACGTAAACATAGCCTAGGGTTCGCTAATCGTGGAAATCACCCGAGACCCCAAAACAAAGTGAGTAATAGTCCACTTAAACGGGCCAAAATCGCTAAAACTATGAGTGTTGATGACCAACACGTAAGCGCACCTTGGGATTCAACAACTATGGAAATTGCTTTGGGACCCCAAAACGGCGAGTAATAGTCCACTTAAACGGTCAATCGCCTAAACCATGTACTATTGATGACCGACACGTAAGCGCACCTTGGTGTTCAACAACTATGGAAATTGCTTTGGGGCCCCAAAACGTTGGTAATAGTCCATGAAACGGGTCAATCGGCAAACTCGAAAGTGTTGACGACCGACACGAATGCACCCTGTGGTTCGTTATTCGTGGAAATCACCGGACCCCAAAACAGTGATTAATAGTTCACTTAAACGCCGCGAATCGCCAAAACTTTGAGTGTTGATGACCGACACGTAAGCGCACCTGGGGTTCAACAACTATGGAAATCGCTTGGGCCCCAAACGGTGAGTAATAGTCCATGAAACGGGTCGAATCGACACGAAGCGAGTGCTGATGATGATCACGTAAACATAGCTTAGGGTTCGCTAATCGTGGAAATCACCCAGACCCCAAAACAAAGGAGTAATAGTCCACTTAAACGGGCCAAAATCGCCAAAACTATGAGTGTTGATGACCAACACGTAAGCGTTACTTTGGGATTCAACAACTATGGAAATTGCTTTGGGACCCCAAAACGGCGTAGTAATAGTCCACGCAAACGGGTCGAATCGCCTAAATCGTAATATTGACGACCGACACGAAGCGCACCTTGGTGTTCAACAACTATGGAAATTGCTTTGGCCCCAAACGTTGGTAATAGTCCACTAAACGGGTCAATCCGCAAAATCGCGAAAGTGTTGATGATCGACACGTAAACGCACTACCAGTGGTTCATTTCGTGGAAATCACTGGGACCCCAAAACAGTGAAATAGTTCACTAAACGCTACGTAATCGCCAAAACTTTGAGTGTTGATGACCCACACGAAGCGTTACACCTTGGGGTTCAACAACTATGGAAATCGCTTGGGCCCCCAAACGGTGAGTAATAGTCCACTAAACGGGTCAAAATCGACAAGAAGCGCGAGTGTTGATGATGCATAACAAAACATAGCCTAGGGTTCGCTAATCGTGGAAATCACCCAGACCCCAAAACAAAGTGAGTAATAGTCCACTAAACGGCCAAATTGACTAAAACTATGAGTGTTGATGATCAACACGTAAGCGCACTTTGGGGTTCAACAAGAATGGAAATCACTTTGGGACCCCAAAATGGTGAGTAATAGTCCACTTAAACGGGTCGAATCGCCTAAATCATGTAATATTGATGACCGACACGTAAGTTTACACTTTGGTGTTCAACAACTATGGAAATTGCTTTGGGGCCCCAAAACGTTGGTAATAGTCCACGAACGGGTCGAATCGGCAAAATCATGAAAAGTGTTGATGACCGACACGTAAACGCACTCCTGTGGTTCGTTATCGGATATTACCGGACCCCAAAAAAAGTGATTAATAGTCCACGAACGCGCCGTAATCGCCAAAACTTTGAGTGTTGATGATCGACACGTAAGCGCACCTTGGGGTTCAACAATAATATGGAAATCGCTTAGCCCCAAAACGGTGAGTAATTGTCCATGAAACGGGTCAATCGACAAGAAGCGCGAGTGTTGATGATGACACGTAAAAACATAGCCTAGGGTTCGCTAATCGTGGAAATCACCCGACCCCAAAACAGTGAGTAATAGTTCACAAACGGGCCAAAATCGCCAAAACTATGAGTGTTGATGACCAACACGTAAGCGCACTCTTGGGATTCAACAACTATGGAAATTCGCTGGGGACCCCAAACGGCGAGTAATAGTCCACTTAAACGGGTCGAATCGCCTAAATCATGCGAGTATTGATGACCGACATAAGCGCACCTTGGTGTTCAACAACTATGGAAATTGCTTTGGGGCCCCAAAACGGTTGGTAATAGTCCATGAAACGGGTCAATCGGCAAAACGCGAAGTGTTGACGATCGACACGCAAATGCACCCTGTGGTTCATATCGTGGAAATCACCGGGACCCCAAAACAGTGATTAATAGTTCACTAAACGCGGCTTAATCGCCAAAACTTTGAGTGTTGATGACCCACACGTAAGCGCACTTGGGGTTCAACAACTATGGAAATCGCTTAGCCCCAAAACGGTGAGTAATAGTCCAGAAACGGGTCAGAATCGACAAGAAGCGTGAGTGCAAGGATGATGACACGTAAACATAGCCTAGGTTCGCTAATCGGGAAATCACCCGAGACCCCAAAACAGTGAGTAATAGTCCACTAAACGGGCCAAAATCGCCAAAACTATGAGTGTTGATGACCAACACGAAGCGCACTTGGGATTCAACAACTATGGAAATTTTTTTGGGACCCCAAAACGCGGCAGTAATAGTCCACTTAAACGGGTCAATCGCCTAAAATCGTGTATTGATGACCACACGTAAGCTTAATTTGTGTTCAACAACTATGGAAATTGCTTTGGGGCCCCAAAACGGTTGGTAATAGTCCACGTAAACGGTCGAATCGGGCAAATCCGGAAAAGTTGATGATCGACATGTAAACGCACTTGTGGTTCGTTATCGGAAATCACTGACCCCAAAACAATGAATATAGTTCATTAAACGCCCGTAATCGCCAAAACTTTGAGTGTTGATGATCGCACACGTAAGCGCACTTTGGGGTTCAACAACTATGGAAATCGCTAGGGCCCCAAAACGGTGAGTAATAGTCCACTAAACGGTCAAAATCGACAAGAAGCGAAAAGTTGATGATGCACACGTAAACATAGCCTAGGGTTCGCTAATCGTGGAAATCACCCGAGACCCCAAAACAGTGAGTAATAGTCCACAAACGGGCCAAAATCCATTAAAACTATGAGTGTTGATGACCAACACGTAAGCGCACCTTGGGGTTCAACAAGAATGGAAATCACTTTGGGACCCCAAAATGGTGAGTAATAGTCCACAAACGGGTCAATCGCCTAAATCATGTAATATTGATGATCGACACGTAAGCTTACCTTGGTGTTCAACAACTATGGAAATTGCTTGGGGACCCCAAACGGTTGGTAATAGTCCACTAAACGGGTCGAATCGGCAAAATCATGAAAGTGTTGACGACCGACACGTAAACGCACCTGTGGTTCGTTATCGTGGAAATTACCGGACCCCAAAACGGTGAGTAATAGTCCATGAACGGGCCGTAATCCGCCAAAACTTTGAGTGTTGATGACCGACACGTAAGCGCACTTGGGTTCAACAACTATGGAAATCGCCAGCCCCAAACGGTGAGTAATAGTCCATGAAACGGTCTTAATCGATAAGAAGCGCGAAAGTTGATGATGCACACGTAAACATAGCCTAGGGTTCGCTAATCGTGGAAATCACCCGAGACCCCAAAAAAGGAGTAATAGTCACGAAACGGGCCAAAATCGCCAAAACTATGAGTGTTGATGACCAACACGTAAGCGCACTTTGGGATTCAACAACTATGGAAATTACTTTGGGACCCCAAACGGCAGTAATAGTCCACTAAACGGGTCAGAATCGCCTAAACTGCAATATTGACGACCGGCACGTAAGCGCACCTTTGGTGTTCAACAACTATGGAAATTGCTTGGGCCCCAAAACGGTTGGTAATAGTCCATGAACGGGTCAATCGGGCAAAATCATGAAAGGTTGACGATCGACACGTAAATGCACCTGTGGTTCGTTATCGTGGAAATCACCGGACCCCAAAACAGTGATTAATAGTCCACGAATGCGCCAAATCGCCAAAACTTTGAGTGTTGATGACCGACACGTAAGCGCACCTTGGGGTTCAACAACTATGGAAATCGCTTGGGGCCCCAAAACGGTGAGTAATAGTCCATGAAACGGGTCAGAATCGACAAGAAGCGCGAGTGCTGATGACAGACACGTAAACATAGCCTAGGGTTCGCTAATCGTGGAAATCACCCGAGACCCCAAAACAGTGAGTAATAGTCTCACTAAACGGGCCAAAATCGCAAAACTATGAGTGTTGATGACCAACACGTAAGCGCACCTTTGGGATTCAACAACTATGGAAATTTCTTTGGGACCCCAAAACGGCGAGTAATAGTCCACGTAAACGGGTCGAATCGCCTAAATCGCGTAATATTGACGACCACACGTAAGCGCACTTGGTGTTCAACAACTATGGAAATTGCTTTGGCCCCAAAACGTTGGTAATAGTCCACTAAACGGGTCGAATCGGCAAAATCATGAAAGTGTTGATGATCGACACGTAAACGCACTCTGTGGTTCATATCGGAAATCACCGACCCCAAAACAGTGAATAATAGTCCATGAAACGCGCCAATCGCCAAAACTTTGAGTGTTGATGACCGACACGTAAGCGCACCTTGGGGTTCAACAACTATGGAAATCGCTTAGGGCCCCAAAACGGTGAGTAATAGTCCACTAAACGGGTCAAAATCGACAAGAAGGCGAAAAGTTGATGATGTACACGTAAACATAGACTAGGGTTCGCTAATCGTGGAAATCACCCAGACCCCAAAACAAGTGAGTAATAGTCCACGAAACGGGCCAAAATCGACTAAAACTATGAGTGTTGACGACCAACACGTAAGCGCACCTTGGGGTTCAACAAGAATGGAAATCACTTTGGGACCCCAAATGGTGAGTAATAGTCCACGAAACGGGTCAATCGCCTAAATCATGCAATATGACGATCGACACGTAAACGCACCTTTAGGTTCGTTAATCGTGGAAATCACCCGGACCCCAAAACAAAGAGTAATATTCCACAAAACAGGCCGAATCGCAAAATCGCGAAAGTGTTGACGATCAACACGAATCGCACATTGGGAACAACAACTATGGAAATCGCTGGGGACCCCAAAACGGGCAGTAATAGTCCATGAAACGGGTCGATCGCCTAATCTGCGAAAGTATTGATGACCGATACGTAAGCGCACCTTGGTGTTCAACAATTATGGAAATTGCTTGGGACCCCAAAACGGTTGGTAATAGTCCACTAAACGGGTCGAATCGCCAAAACTCGCGAAAGTGTTGATGACCGACACGTAAACGCACTCGTGGTTCGTTATCGTGGAAATCACCCGACCCCAAAACAGTGAGTAATAGTCCATGAAACGGGCTGTAATAGGCCAATACAGTGAGTGTTGATAACCGACACGAAGCGCACTCTGGGTTCAACAACTATGAAATCGCTAGGGACCCAAAACGTGAGTAATAGACCACGAAACGGGTCGAATCGACAAGAAGTGCGAGTGTTGATGATGCACACGAAACATAGCCTAGGTTCGCTAATCATGGAAATCACCCCAGACCCCAAAACAAAGTGAGTAATAGTTCACTAAACGGGCCAAAATCGCCAAAACTATGAGTGTTGATGACCAACACGTAAGCACCTTGGGGTTCAACAACTATGGAAATCGCTTTGGGACCCCAAACGTTGTGAGTAATCGGTCAAACAAATGCAGTATTGATGACCGACACGTAAACACACCCTAGGTTCATTATTGTGGAAATCACCCGAGAACCCAAAACAGTGAGTAATACTCACACTAAATGGGCCAAAATCGCCAAAACTATGACTGTTGATGACCGACACGTAAGCGCACCTTGGGGTTCAACAACTATGGAAATTGCTTTGGGGCCCCAAACGGTGAGTAATAGTCCACTAAACGGGTTAGAATCGCCGTAACAGCGAAAGTGTTGATGATCAACACGTAAACGCACTTCAGTGGTTCGTTATCGTGGAAATCACTTGGACCCCAAAAAAGTGAGTAATAGTCCATGAAACGGGCGAATCGCCAAAACTATGAGTGTTGATGACCGACACGTAAGTTACACCTTGGGGTTCAACAACTATGGAAATCGCTTGGGGCCCCAAACGGTGAGTAATAGTCCATGAAACGGGTCAAGACGACAAGAAGCGCAAGTGTTGATGATGACACGTAAACATAGCCTAGGGTTCGCTAATCGTGGAAACCACCCAGACCCCAAAACAGTGAGTAATAGTCCATGAAACGGGCCAAATCGACAAAAACTATGAGTGTTGATGAATAACACGTAAGCGCACCTTGGGATTCAACAACTATGGAAATCACTTTGGGACCCCAAAACGGCGAGTAATAGTCCACTAAACGGGTCGAATCGCCTAAATCATGGTATTGACGACCACACATAAGTTTAATTTTGGTGTTCAACAACTATGGAAATTGCTTTGGGACCCCAAAACGTTGGTAATAGTCCACTAAACGGGTCGAATCGCCAAAATCACGAAGTGTTGATGACCACACATAAACGCACTTCTGTTCGTTATCGTGGAAATCACCCGGACCCCAAAAAAAGGAGTAATAGTCCATGAAACGGCCGTAATGGGCCAATATCGTGAGTGTTGATGACCTACCGTAAGCGCACTTGGGGTTCAACAACTATGGAAATCACTTTGGGGCCCAAAACGGTGAGTAATAGTCCACGAAACGGTCGTCAATCAACAAGAAGCCCGAAAAGTTGATGATGATACATAAACATAGCCTTAGAAATCGCTAATCGTGAAATCACCCGACCCCAAAACAGTGGAGTAATAGTCCACTTAAACGGCCCAAAACGCCAAAACTATGAGTGTTGATGACCAACATGTAAGCGCACCTTTGGGGTTCAACAACTATGGAAATCGCTGGGGACCCCAAAACGGTGAGTAATAGTCCACTTAAACGGGTCGAATCGCCAAAATCATGAAAGTGTTGACGACCAACACGTAAACGCACCCCTGTGGTTCATTACTCGTGGAAATCACTCGACCCCAAAAAAGTGAGTAATAGTCCATGAAACGGGCCGTAATCGCCAAAACTATGAGTGTTGACGACCGACACGTAAGCGCACCTTGGGGTTCAACAACTATGGAAATCGCTTGGGCCCCAAAACGGTGAGTAATAGTCCATGAAACGGGTCAGAATCGACAAGAAGCGCGAAAAGGATGACGATGACACGAAACATAGCCTAGGCTCGCTAATCGTGGAAATCACCCGAGGCCCCAAAACAAAGGAGTAATAGTCCACGAAACGGCCAAAATCGGCCAAAACTATGAGTGTTGATGACCAACACGTAAGCGCACCTTTAGGATTCAACAACTATGGAAATCGCTGGGGACCCCAAACGCGTAGTAATAGTCCACTAAACGGGTCAATCGCCTAAACGCGTAATATTGATGACCGACACGTAAGCACACCTTGGTGTTCAACAATGGAAATTGCTTTGGGGCCCCAAAACGTTGGTAATAGTCCACGAAACGGGTCAATCAGCCAAAATCATGGTGAAAGTTGATGACGACGACACGTGAACGCACCCTGTGGTTCGCTACTCGTGGAAATCACCCGGACCCCAAAACAAAGTGAATAATAGTCCACTAAACGCCATGAATCGAAAGTGCGTATATCGACTAGAGGGGGGTGAATAGTCGATTTTAAGAATTCTTCACCGAGAATGTTGGGTGAGAAATTCCTTAGCGAAGAACTACTTGCAATGGAATATGTACTTAAGTAAACATAGCAGATACACAACATAGTCAGATGATGAAATGAAGACTAAAAAACAGAGTACGAAAGCATAATCACATGATAGCAAGATGAAGACAAACAGATCAAGAAATTGAACTGAGGAATTTGTGAAAGTCTTCACCAAAGCTCTGCCACGATATGAACAACATTCAACACAAAATGAGGAAATGGAAGAGTTGAGGAAATAGAATCAACCAAGCAGAAGACAATGATTTGGTAAACCAGTTCCAACTCTGCCCTGGGCCAGGAACGCCTCTGTTGAGCGGCCGAGTATTTAAACTCGAGACATTACGCCTGACACCTGGGCCTCTGAGCTGCAACTCAGACACCATTCCACTCACCGAATTCTCTTGAACTAAGACCACGCAGGCCTCGTCCATTACTCGTGGTAAGTCTTCAGTGACTTCCAAACCTTCACAGACTTGGTCAAGCGATCCACAATTCCTCTTGATGTTTGAGACCTTGACGCCCAACCGTCTGAAGAAGCAAGGCTACAAAGGTAATAAGCGCCGGATCCACGCAGATCAATTTCTTCATGATGCTCAATCACTTTGGGTTTGTGGGGTTTGTTTTGGGATTTTCCTCACTTGATGATTTTCGCCAAAGTCTCTTGAGGATGGGTTGTTTCTCAAATGACAAGTGTCAAGTTCTTCTCGAAGCAGCCAACCAGCTAGTGGAGTAGGGGGCGCTATTTATAGCCTAGGGAGTAGTTCCACATGATAAGACATAAATGCCTTCAATGATATGACCGTTAGGTGGATAAGATATTTTGGGATGCCATACAAGCTGAATAAAGAACGGTCGGAAATTTCACTCACAAATTCCTCGTATTATCATGTTCTCATCGTAGGCACCAAGATCATGCACCTTAACTCTCGGCCGAAAGAAGTCCTCAAAGGAATGTAAGAACTGCTTCTCCGTCATTGATGAATTTGACCGAATCAGTATGAGATTTCCAATGGCTTCACCAAGGGATTGGTAGGTAGGATTTGGAGTTGAGCATCACATGGAAATTTTCCTTAGTATTTCCTCATTCCTTTAACAATACGGTGTTTCCTTATGACTCCAAAAGAGAAAATGAAACTATGAAAACAAAGTCTTCACGCTTCATATTCCTCTAATGAATATCAAGTCTTCAAGGTCACACCAATTTCTTCACTTTCAAAGTCTTCAAAAAGTCTTCAGAAAGTCAAAGTCTTCAAATGAAGAACTTCATTTTTAGGGTCGCATTTTCTCAGAATATCAAACTCCTCATAGTCTTATAGACCCAGGTACACTCACAACGATTACGCCATTTAACCTATAAGTCTCAATACACCAAAATCACTAAGGGCACTAGATGCACTTACAATCTCCCTTTTTGGTGATTGATGACAACATAGGTTAAGTTTTCAACGGGATAAATATATGAAGTGTAGATACTAATGTTGAGGAATTTGATTGCAAGATATAGAAGAACTCCCCCTAATATGTGCATAGTGAGGAATTTGCTTTTGGGGCAATGCACATTTGAAGAGTTGAATCATGGAGATCTCCCTATATCTTGTAATTCATACACGATTTGATATATAATATGAAGAATTTGAAATGCATGATGAAATATGGTGTTCGATGAGATCTCAAGATGCGCAGTAATAATATTAACGAGGAATAAGCATGCAGAAACATCACATCAAAGTTTCTAGAGCTCAAAGGCATCAAAAGCACTCAGAGCACCCACCAAAAGTATCACAGCACCATCGGATTTAAGATTACAACCTCGATCCAATAAAAGTTTGGAAGAACGAGAGTTGTAACTTCCTAACAAAACACCCATAATATAAACCCGCTGAAGATTAACTCAGATTTCTCCCTTTGGCATCAAATGACCAAAAGGATCGAAACCGAGGACTAACGCTCAAGATTTTCAAGTCGATGGAGGAGCCGCCGCTTGTCGTGGGGTTGGTTGTCAAGGTAGGGCCCGCCGCAGTCGTCGCCCAAATCTTCGTGTTCATCGGGCCACGCGATGAAGAATAAGAACCGCCACCAGATCGTGAACTTTGACTTCTTGAATTTCTTCGAGGTGGTGATGACCACCACAAAGCTTCCCGGAGACCCATGGTCTTCAATTCTTCAATGTAAAAATACATGATTGAGAACAGCCCAGATGCGTTGAGGGTTTCATGAAGGTAGTAATGATTTTTCTTCACCGCATTATGTGTTGAGGTCGTTGTGAAG
>JAHHZJ010004688.1:0-55331 GCA_021437245.1 Aegilops speltoides | reverse complement strand
CCATTGGCACTTCCTTTGAAGGAAATTGAGAGATTATGTTGCTTATAGACATTAGCCCCCGGTAGGGACAAACGTACCTTTCTCGCAGATGCTCTATGATCCGGCAATCTCATTTGGTCAGAATTGAAGAAAATCCAGCGGCTATATGCCTTATTCTCCTTGTTTTCACGGATGGCATGTCAGAACTCACGCTGCGGAAAGCCAAGAACAAAAGGGCATTCCTGCATCGGTCAATATATATGTGGAAACGATATCTCCTCTATAGAGGACAAGAAATTTTGGGGCAATCAGCAAAAAGCGCACGAGAAAATGAAGTACTTTCAAGGACCGCCATAGAATGGAGAGATGTTCACTAAAACGGTCATAATTTTGTCATTCGAGTCCGTGGTCGGACCCACAAGTACTAAACTGCTCACAAGAGCGCGCGCGAATCCAGAAAATACTCCCCTTGCGCCAGAGGCCCGGAGTGCCTCAACACGGCCTTAAGCAGACTTTTGGCCCCGAAAGTCAAAGAACATCATTCGTCGCTGTTTTTCGACAAGTTTCAACCCATTGGCACTTCCTTTGAAGGAAATTCGAGAGATTATGTTGCTTATAGACATTAGCCCCTCGGTAGGGACAAACGTATTTTTCTCGCAGATGCTCTATGATCCGGCAATCTCATTTGGCCAGAATTGAAGAAAATCCAGCGCTATATGCCTTATTCTCCTTGTTTTCACCGGATGGCATGTCAGAACTCACGCGCGGAAAGCCAAGAACAAAAGGGCATTCCCGCATCGGTCAATATATATGTGGAAACGATATCTCCTCTATAGAGGACAAGAAATTTTGGGGCAATCAGCAAAAAGCGACGAGAAAATGAAGTACTTTCAAGGACCGCCATAGAATGGAGAGATGTTCACTAAAACGGTCATAATTTTGTCATTCGAGTCCGTGGTCGGACCCACAAGTACTCAAACTGCTCAAGCGAGCGCGCGAATCCAGAAAATACTCCCGCTTGCGCCAGAGGCCCGGAGTGCCTCAACACGGCCTTAAGCAGACTTTTGGCCCCGAAAGTCAAAGAACATCATTCGTCGCTGTTTTTCGACAAGTTTCAACCCATTGGCACTTCCTTTGAAGGAAATTCGAGAGATTATGTTGCTTATAGACATTAGCCCTCGGTAGGGACAAACGTATCTTTCTCGCAGATGCTCTATGATCCGGCAATCTCATTTGGCCAGAATTGAAGAAAATCCAGCGCTATATGCCTTATTCTCCTTGTTTTCGCCGGATGGCATGTCAGAACTCACGCGCGGAAAGCCAAGAACAAAAGGGCATTCCTGCATCGGTCAATATATATGTGGAAACGATATCTCCTCTATAGAGGACAAGAAATTTTGGGGCAATCAGCAAAAAGCGCACGAGAAAATGAAGTACTTTCAAGGACCGCCATAGAATGGAGAGATGTTCACTAAAACGGTCATAATTTTGTCATTCGAGTCCGTGTCGGACCCACAAGTACTAAACTGCTCACAAGCGCAGCGCGCGAATCCAGAAAATACTCCCCGCTTGCGCCAGAGGCCCGGAGTGCCTCAACACGGCCTTAAGCAGTGACTTTTGGCCCCGAAAGTCAAAGAACATCATTCGTCGCTGTTTTTCGCACAAGTTTCAACCCATTGGCACTTCCTTTGAAGGAAATTCGAGAGATTATGTTGCTTATAGACATTAGCCCCGGTAGGGACAAACGTATTTTCTCGCAGATGCTCTATGATCCGGCAATCTCATTTGGTCAGAAT
Organism: Aegilops speltoides; assembly: GCA_021437245.1. Taxonomy (NCBI): domain Eukaryota; kingdom Viridiplantae; phylum Streptophyta; class Magnoliopsida; order Poales; family Poaceae; genus Aegilops; species Aegilops speltoides. The sequence continues at coordinate 53,556 of JAHHZJ010004688.1, read as the reverse complement.
TGAAGAAAATCCAGCGGCTATATGCCTTATTCTCCTTGTTTTCACGGATGGCATGTCAGAACTCACGCGCGGAAAGCCAAGAACAAAAGGGCATTCCTGCATCGGTCAATATATATGTGGAAACGATATCTCCTCTATAGAGGACAAGAAATTTTGGGGCAATCAGCAAAAAGCGCACGAGAAAATGAAGTACTTTCAAGGACCGCCATAGAATGGAGAGATGTTCACTAAAACGGTCATAATTTTGTCATTCGAGTCCGTGTCGACCCACAAGTACTAAACTGCTCACAAGCGAGCGCATGCGAATCCAGAAAATACTCCCCGCTTGCGCCAGAGGCCCGGAGTGCCTCAACACGGCCTTAAGCAGACTTTTGGCCCCGAAAGTCAAAGAACATCATTCGTCGCTGTTTTTCGCACAAGTTTCAACCCATTGGCACTTCCTTTGAAGGAAATTCGAGAGATTATGTTGCTTATAGACATTAGCCCCCGGTAGGGACAAACGTATTTTTCTCGCAGATGCTCTATGATCCGCAATCTCATTTGGCCAGAATTGAAGAAAATCCAGCGCTATATGCCTTATTCTCCTTGTTTTCACGGATGGCATGTCAGAACTCACGCGCGGAAAGCCAAGAACAAAAGGGCATTCCTGCATCGGTCAATATATATGTGGAAACGATATCTCCTCTATAGAGGACAAGAAATTTTGGGGCAATCAGCAAAAGCGCACGAGAAAATGAAGTACTTTCAAGGACCGCCATAGAATGGAGAGATGTTCACTAAAACGGTCATAATTTTGTCATTCGAGTCCGTGGTCGGACCCACAAGTACTAAACTGCTCATGCGAGCGCATGAATCCAGAAAATACTCCGCTTGCGCCAGAGGCCCGGAGTGCCTCAACACGGCCTTAAGCAGACTTTTGGCCCCGAAAGTCAAAGAACATCATTCGTCGCTGTTTTTCGACAAGTTTCAACCCATTGGCACTTCCTTTTGAAGGAAATTCGAGAGATTATGTTGCTTATAGACATTAGCCCCCGGTAGGGACAAACGTATCTTTCTCGCAGATGCTCTATGATCCGGCAATCTCATTTGGTCAGAATTGAAGAAAATCCAGCGCTATATGCCTTATTCTCCTTGTTTTCACGGATGGCATGTCAGAATCTCACGCGCGGAAAGCCAAGAACAAAAGGGCATTCCTGCATCGGTCAATATATATGTGGAAACGATATCTCCTCTCTAGAGGACAAGAAATTTTGGGGCAATCAGCCAAAAAGCGCACGAGAAAATGAAGTACTTTCGAGGACTGCCATAGAATAGAGAGATGTTCACTAAAACGGTCATAATTTTGTCATTCGGAGTCCGAGTCGGACCCACAAGTACTCAAACTTCTCGCGGCGAGCGCGCGAATCCAGAAAATACTCCCCGCTTGCGCCAGAGGCCCGGAGTGCCTCAACACGGCCTTAAGCAGACTTTTGGCCCCGAAAGTCAAAGAACATCATTCGTCGCTGTTTTTCGACAAGTTTCAACCCATTGGCACTTCCTTTTGAAGGAAATTCGAGAGATTATGTTGCTTATAGACATTAGCCCCCGGTAGGGACAAACGATCTTTTCTCGCAGATGCTCTATGATCCGGCAATCTCATTTGGCAGAATTGAAGAAAATCCAGCGCTATATGCCTTATTCTCCTTGTTTTCACCGGATGGCATGTCAGAACTCACGCGCGGAAAGCCAAGAACAAAAGGGCATTCCTGCATCGGTCAATATATATGTGGAAACGATATCTCCTCTATAGAGGACAAGAAATTTTGGGGCAATCAGCAAAAAGCGCACGAGAAAATGAAGTACTTTCAAGGACCGCCATAGAATGGAGAGATGTTCACTAAAACGGTCATAATTTTGTCATTCGAGTCCGTGGTCGGACCCACAAGTACTAAACTGCTCATGCGCGAGCGCGCGAATCCAGAAAATACTCCGCTTGCGCCAGAGGCCCGGAGTACCTCAACACGGCCTTAAGCAGGACTTTTGGCCCCGAAAGTCAAAGAACATCATTCGTCATTGTTTTTCGCACAAGTTTCAACCCATTGGCACTTCCTTTGAAGGAAATTCGAGAGATTATGTTGCTTATAGACATTAGCCCCTCGGTAGGGACAAACGTATTTTTCTCGCAGATGCTCTATGATCCGGCAATCTCATTTGGCCAGAATTGAAGAAAATCCAGCGCTATATGCCTTATTCTCCTTGTTTTCACGGATGGCATGTCAGAACTCACGCGCTGGAAAGCCAAGAACAAAAGGGCATTCCTGCATCGGTCAATATATATGTGGAAACGATATCTCCTCTATAGAGGACAAGAAATTTTGGGGCAATCAGCAAAAGCGCACGAGAAAATGAAGTACTTTCAAGGACCGCCATAGAATGGAGAGATGTTCACTAAAACGGTCATAATTTTGTCATTCGAGTCCGTGGTCGACCCACAAGTACTAAACTGCTCAAGCGCGAGCGCGCTGAATCCAGAAAATACTCCCCGCTATGCCAGAGGCCCGGAGTACCTCAACACGGCCTTAAGCAGACTTTTGGCCCCGAAAGTCAAAGAACATCATTCGTCGCTGTTTTTCGACAAGTTTCAACCCATTGGCACTTCCTTTGAAGGAAATTCGAGAGATTATGTTGCTTATAGACATTAGCCCTCGGTAGGGACAAACGTATTTTCTCGCAGATGCTCTATGATCCGGCAATCTCATTTGGCCAGAATTGAAGAAAATCCAGCGCTATATGCCTTATTCTCCTTGTTTTCACCGGATGGCATGTCAGAACTCACGCGCGGAAAGCCAAGAACAAAAGGGCATTCCTGCATCGGTCAATATATATGTGGAAACGATATCTCCTCTATAGAGGACAAGAAATTTTGGGGCAATCAGCAAAAGCGCACGAGAAAATGAAGTACTTTCAAGGACCGCCATAGAATGGAGAGATGTTCACTAAAACGGTCATAATTTTGTCATTCGAGTCCGTGGTCGGACCCACAAGTACTCAAACTGCTCAAGGCGAGCGCGAATCCAGAAAATACTCCCGCTTGCCAGAGAGGCCCGGAGTGCCTCAACACGGCCTTAAGCAGACTTTTGGCCCCGAAAGTCAAAGAACATCATTCGTCGCTGTTTTTCGACAAGTTTCAACCCATTGGCACTTCCTTTGAAGGAAATTCGAGAGATTATGTTGCTTATAGACATTAGCCCCCGGTAGGGACAAACGTATTTTCTCGCAGATGCTCTATGATCCGGCAATCTCATTTGGTCAGAATTGAAGAAAATCCAGCGCTATATGCCTTATTCTCCTTGTTTTCACGGATGGCATGTCAGAACTCACGCGCGGAAAGCCAAGAACAAAAGGGCATTCCCGCATCGGTCAATATATATGTGGAAACGATATCTCCTCTATAGAGGACAAGAAATTTTGGGGCAATCAGCAAAAAGCGCACGAGAAAATGAAGTACTTTCAAGGACCGCCATAGAATGGAGAGATGTTCACTAAAACGGTCATAATTTTGTCATTCGAGTCCGTGTCGGACCCACAAGTACTAAACTGCTCGCAGCGCAGCGCGCGAATCCAGAAAATACTCCCGCTTGCCAGAGAGGCCCGGAGTGCCTCAACACGGCCTTAAGCAGACTTTTGGCCCCGAAAGTCAAAGAACATCATTCGTCGCTTTTTTCGCACAAGTTTCAACCCATTGGCACTTCCTTTTGAAGGAAATTCGAGAGATTATGTTGCTTATAGACATTAGCCCCCGGTAGGGACAAACGCATCTTTCTCGCAGATGCTCTATGATCCGGCAATCTCATTTGGTCAGAATTGAAGAAAATCCAGCGGCTATATGCCTTATTCTCCTTGTTTTCACGGATGGCATGTCAGAAACTCACGCGCGCGAAAGCCAAGAACAAAAGGGCATTCCCGCATCGGTCAATATATATGTGGAAACGATATCTCCTCTATAGAGGACAAGAAATTTTGGGGCAATCAGCAAAAAGCGCACGAGAAAATGAAGTACTTTCAAGGACCGCCATAGAATGGAGAGATGTTCACTAAAACGGTCATAATTTTGTCATTCGAGTCCGTGTCGGACCCACAAGTACTCAAACTGCTCACAAGCAGCACGCCGAATCCAGAAAATACTCCGCTTGCTGCCAGAGGCCCGGAGTGCCTCAACACGGCCTTAAGCAGGACTTTTGGCCCCGAAAGTCAAAGAACATCATTCGTCGCTTGTTTTTCGCAAGTTTCAACCCATTGGCACTTCCTTTGAAGGAAATTCGAGAGATTATGTTGCTTATAGACATTAGCCCTCGGTAGGGACAAACGTATTTTCTCGCAGATGCTCTATGATCCGGCAATCTCATTTGGCCAGAATTGAAGAAAATCCAGCGCTATATGCCTTATTCTCCTTGTTTTCACGGATGGCATGTCAGAACTCACGCTGCGGAAAGCCAAGAACAAAAGGGCATTCCTGGCATCGGTCAATATATATGTGGAAACGATATCTCCTCTATAGAGGACAAGAAATTTTGGGGCAATCAGGCAAAAAGCGCACGAGAAAATGAAGTACTTTCAAGGACTGCCATAGAATGGAGAGATGTTCACTAAAACGGTCATAATTTTGTCATTCGGAGTCCGTGTCGGACCCACAAGTACTCAAACTGCTCACAGCAGCGCGATAATCCAGAAAATACTCCCCGCTTGCGCCAGAGGCCCGGAGTACCTCAACACGGCCTTAAGCAGACTTTTGGCCCCGAAAGTCAAAGAACATCATTCGTCGCTGTTTTTCGACAAGTTTCAACCCATTGGCACTTCCTTTGAAGGAAATTCGAGAGATTATGTTGCTTATAGACATTAGCCCCTCGGTAGGGACAAACGTATTTTCGCAGATGCTCTATGATCCGGCAATCTCATTTGGCCAGAATTGAAGAAAATCCAGCGCTATATGCCTTATTCTCCTTGTTTTCACGGATGGCATGTCAGAACTCACGCTGCGGAAAGCCAAGAACAAAAGGGCATTCCTGCATCGGTCAATATATATGTGGAAACGATATCTCCTCTATAGAGGACAAGAAATTTTGGGGCAATCAGCAAAAAGCGCACGAGAAAATGAAGTACTTTCAAGGACCGCCATAGAATGGAGAGATGTTCACTAAAACGGTCATAATTTTGTCATTCGAGTCCGTGTCGGACCCATAAGTACTCAAACTGCTCACGCATGCGCGCGAATCCAGAAAATACTCCCGCTTGCGCCAGAGGCCCGGAGTACCTCAACACGGCCTTAAGCAGGACTTTTGGCCCCGAAAGTCAAAGAACATCATTCGTCGCTGTTTTTCGCACAAGTTTCAACCCATTGGCACTTCCTTTGAAGGAAATTCGAGAGATTATGTTGCTTATAGACATTAGCCCCCGGTAGGGACAAACGTATTTTCTCGCAGATGCTCTATGATCCGGCAATCTCATTTGGCCAGAATTGAAGAAAATCCAGCGCTATATGCCTTATTCTCCTTGTTTTCACGGATGGCATGTCAGAACTCACGCGCGGAAAGCCAAGAACAAAAGGGCATTCCTGCATCGGTCAATATATATGTGGAAACGATATCTCCTCTATAGAGGACAAGAAATTTTGGGGCAATCAGCAAAAAAGCGCACGAGAAAATGAAGTACTTTCAAGGACCGCCATAGAATGGAGAGATGTTCACTAAAACGGTCATAATTTTGTCATTCGAGTCCGTGGTCGGACCCATAAGTACTAAACTGCTCACAAGCGAGCGCGCTGAATCCAGAAAATACTCCCTTATGCCCAGAGGCCCGGAGTGCCTCAACACGGCCTTAAGCAGACTTTTGGCCCCGAAAGTCAAAGAACATCATTCGTCGCTGTTTTTCGACAAGTTTCAACCCATTGGCACTTCCTTTGAAGGAAATTCGAGAGATTATGTTGCTTATAGACATTAGCCCCTGGTAGGGACAAACGTATTTTCTCGCAGATGCTCTATGATCCGGCAATCTCATTTGGTCAGAATTGAAGAAAATCCAGCGCTATATGCCTTATTCTCCTTGTTTTCACGGATGGCATGTCAGAACTCACGCGCGGAAAGCCAAGAACAAAAGGGCATTCCTGCATCGGTCAATATATATGTGGAAACGATATCTCCTCTATAGAGGACAAGAAATTTTGGGGCAATCAGCAAAAAGCGCACGAGAAAATGAAGTACTTTCAAGGACCGCCATAGAATGGAGAGATGTTCACTAAAACGGTCATAATTTTGTCATTCGAGTCCGTGGTCGGACCCATAAGTACTCAAACTGCTCAGCAAGAGCGCGCGAATCCAGAAAATACTCGCTTGCGCCAGAGGCCCGGAGTGCCTCAACACGGCCTTAAGCAGGACTTTTGGCCCCGAAAGTCAAAGAACATCATTCGTCGCTGTTTTTCGACAAGTTTCAACCCATTGGCACTTCCTTTGAAGGAAATTCGAGAGATTATGTTGCTTATAGACATTAGCCCCTGGTAGGGACAAACGTATTTTCTCGCAGATGCTCTATGATCCGGCAATCTCATTTGGCCAGAATTGAAGAAAATCCAGCGCTATATGCCTTATTCTCCTTGTTTTCGCCGGATGGCATGTCAGAATCTCACGCGGAAAGCCAAGAACAAAAGGGCATTCCTGCATCGGTCAATATATATGTGGAAACGATATCTCTCTATAGAGGACAAGAAATTTTGGGGCAATCAGCAAAAAGCGCACGAGAAAATGAAGTACTTTCAAGGACCGCCATAGAATGGAGAGATGTTCACTAAAACGGTCATAATTTTGTCATTCGAGTCCGTGGTCGGACCCACAAGTACTAAACTGCTCGCAGCGAGCGCACGCTAATCCAGAAAATACTCCGCTTGCGCCAGAGGCCCGGAGTACCTCAACACGGCCTTAAGCAGACTTTTGGCCCCGAAAGTCAAAGAACATCATTCGTCGCTGTTTTTCGACAAGTTTCAACCCATTGGCACTTCCTTTGAAGGAAATTCGAGAGATTATGTTGCTTATAGACATTAGCCCCTCGGTAGGGACAAACGTATTTTCTCGCAGATGCTCTATGATCCGCAATCTCATTTGGTCAGAATTGAAGAAAATCCAGCGGCTATATGCCTTATTCTCCTTGTTTTCACGGATGGCATGTCAGAACTCACGCGCGGAAAGCCAAGAACAAAAGGGCATTCCTGCATCGGTCAATATATATGTGGAAACGATATCTCCTCTATAGAGGACAAGAAATTTTGGGGCAATCAGCAAAAAGCGCACGAGAAAATGAAGTACTTTCAAGGACCGCCATAGAATGGAGAGATGTTCACTAAAACGGTCATAATTTTGTCATTCGAGTCCGTGTCGACCCACAAGTACTAAACTGCTCATGAGCGCGCGCGAATCCAGAAAATACTCCCGCTTGCGCCAGAGGCCCGGAGTACCTCAACACGGCCTTAAGCAGACTTTTGGCCCCGAAAGTCAAAGAACATCATTCGTCGCTGTTTTTCGACAAGTTTCAACCCATTGGCACTTCCTTTGAAGGAAATTCGAGAGATTATGTTGCTTATAGACATTAGCCCCTGGTAGGGACAAACGTATCTTTCTCGCAGATGCTCTATGATCCGGCAATCTCATTTGGCCAGAATTGAAGAAAATCCAGCGCTATATGCCTTATTCTCCTTGTTTTCACGGATGGCATGTCAGAACTCACGCGCGGAAAGCCAAGAACAAAAGGGCATTCCTGCATCGGTCAATATATATGTGGAAACGATATCTCCTCTATAGAGGACAAGAAATTTTGGGGCAATCAGCAAAAAGCGCACGAGAAAATGAAGTACTTTCAAGGACCGCCATAGAATGGAGAGATGTTCACTAAAACGGTCATAATTTTGTCATTCGAGTCCGTGTCGGACCCACAAGTACTCAAACTGCTCATGCAAGCGAGCGCGCCAATCCAGAAAATACTCCGCTTGCGCCAGAGGCCCGGAGTGCCTCAACACGGCCTTAAGCAGACTTTTGGCCCCGAAAGTCAAAGAACATCATTCGTCGCTGTTTTTCGACAAGTTTCAACCCATTGGCACTTCCTTTGAAGGAAATTCGAGAGATTATGTTGCTTATAGACATTAGCCCCTGGTAGGGACAAACGATTTTCTCGCAGATGCTCTATGATCCGGCAATCTCATTTGGCCAGAATTGAAGAAAATCCAGCGCTATATGCCTTATTCTCCTTGTTTTCACGGATGGCATGTCAGAACTCACGCGCGGAAAGCCAAGAACAAAAGGGCATTCCTGGCATCGGTCAATATATATGTGGAAACGATATCTCCTCTATAGAGGACAAGAAATTTTGGGGCAATCAGGCAAAAAGCGCACGAGAAAATGAAGTACTTTCAAGGACTGCCATAGAATGGAGAGATGTTCACTAAAACGGTCATAATTTTGTCATTCGGAGTCCGTGTCGGACCCACAAGTACTCAAACTGCTCACGGCGAGCGCGCGAATCCAGAAAATACTCCCCGCTTGCGCCAGGAGGCCCGGAGTACCCTCAAATACGGCCTTAAGCAGGACTTTTGGCCCTGAAAGTCAAAGAACATCATTCGTCGCTGTTTTTCGACAAGTTTCAACCCATTGGCACTTCCTTTGAAGGAAATTCGAGAGATTATGTTGCTTATAGACATTAGCCCTCGGTAGGGACAAACGTATTTTTCTCAGATGCTCTATGATCCGCAATCTCATTTGGCCAGAATTGAAGAAAATCCAGCGGCTATATGCCTTATTCTCCTTGTTTTCACCGGATGGCATGTCAGAACTCACGCTGCGGAAAGCCAAGAACAAAAGGGCATTCCTGCATCGGTCAATATATATGTGGAAACGATATCTCCTCTATAGAGGACAAGAAATTTTGGGGCAATCAGCAAAAGCGCACGAGAAAATGAAGTACTTTCAAGGACCGCCATAGAATGGAGAGATGTTCACTAAAACGGTCATAATTTTGTCATTCGAGTCCGTGGTCGGACCCATAAGTACTAAACTGCTCACAAGCGAGCACGCTGAATCCAGAAAATACTCGCTTGCGCCAGAGGCCCGGAGTGCCCTCAACACGGCCTTAAGCAGGACTTTTGGCCCCGAAAGTCAAAGAACATCATTCGTCGCTGTTTTTCGACAAGTTTCAACCCATTGGCACTTCCTTTGAAGGAAATTCGAGAGATTATGTTGCTTATAGACATTAGCCCCCGGTAGGGACAAACGCATTTTCTCGCAGATGCTCTATGATCCGCAAATCTCATTTGGCCAGAATTGAAGAAAATCCAGCGGCTATATGCCTTATTCTCCTTGTTTTCACGGATGGCATGTCAGAACTCACGCTGCGGAAAGCCAAGAACAAAAGGGCATTCCTGCATCGGTCAATATATATGTGGAAACGATATCTCCTCTATAGAGGACAAGAAATTTTGGGGCAATCAGCAAAAGCGCACGAGAAAATGAAGTACTTTCAAGGACCGCCATAGAATGGAGAGATGTTCACTAAAACGGTCATAATTTTGTCATTCGAGTCCGTGTCGGACCCACAAGTACTAAACTGCTCAAGCGAGCGCGCGAATCCAGAAAATACTCGCTTGCGCCAGAGGCCCGGAGTACCTCAACACGGCCTTAAGCAGACTTTTGGCCCCGAAAGTCAAAGAACATCATTCGTCGCTGTTTTTCGACAAGTTTCAACCCATTGGCACTTCCTTTGAAGGAAATTCGAGAGATTATGTTGCTTATAGACATTAGCCCCTCGGTAGGGACAAACGTATTTTCTCGCAGATGCTCTATGATCCGGCAATCTCATTTGGCCAGAATTGAAGAAAATCCAGCGCTATATGCCTTATTCTCCTTGTTTTCACGGATGGCATGTCAGAACTCACGCGCGCGGAAAGCCAAGAACAAAAGGGCATTCCTGCATCGGTCAATATATATGTGGAAACGATATCTCCTCTATAGAGGACAAGAAATTTTGGGGCAATCAGCAAAAAGCGCACGAGAAAATGAAGTACTTTCAAGGACCGCCATAGAATGGAGAGATGTTCACTAAAACGGTCATAATTTTGTCATTCGAGTCCGTGGTCGGACCCACAAGTACTCAAACTGCTCACAGCGCGCGAGCGCGCGAATCCAGAAAATACTCCCGCTTGCGCCAGAGGCCCGGAGTGCCTCAACACGGCCTTAAGCAGGACTTTTGGCCCCGAAAGTCAAAGAACATCATTCGTCGCTGTTTTTCGACAAGTTTCAACCCATTGGCACTTCCTTTGAAGGAAATTGAGAGATTATGTTGCTTATAGACATTAGCCCCTCGGTAGGGACAAACGTATCTTTCTCGCAGATGCTCTATGATCCGGCAATCTCATTTGGCCAGAATTGAAGAAAATCCAGCGGCTATATGCCTTATTCTCCTCCTTGTTTTCACGGATGGCATGTCAGAACTCACGCGCGCGAAAGCCAAGAACAAAAGGGCATTCCTGCATCGGTCAATATATATGTGGAAACGATATCTCCTCTATAGAGGACAAGAAATTTTGGGGCAATCAGCAAAAAGCGCACGAGAAAATGAAGTACTTTCAAGGACCGCCATAGAATGGAGAGATGTTCACTAAAACGGTCATAATTTTGTCATTCGAGTCCGTGTCGGACCCATAAGTACTCAAACTGCTCACGGCGAGCGCGCGCCAATCCAGAAAATACTCCCGCTTGCGCCAGAGGCCCGGAGTGCCTCAACACGGCCTTAAGCAGACTTTTGGCCCCGAAAGTCAAAGAACATCATTCGTCGCTGTTTTTCGACAAGTTTCAACCCATTGGCACTTCCTTTGAAGGAAATTCGAGAGATTATGTTGCTTATAGACATTAGCCCCGGTAGGGACAAACGTATTTTTCTCGCAGATGCTCTATGATCCGGCAATCTCATTTGGCCAGAATTGAAGAAAATCCAGCGCTATATGCCTTATTCTCCTTGTTTTCACCGGATGGCATGTCAGAACTCACGCTGCGGAAAGCCAAGAACAAAAGGGCATTCCCGCATCGGTCAATATATATGTGGAAACGATATCTCCTCTATAGAGGACAAGAAATTTTGGGGCAATCAGCAAAAAGCGCACGAGAAAATGAAGTACTTTCAAGGACCGCCATAGAATGGAGAGATGTTCACTAAAACGGTCATAATTTTGTCATTCGAGTCCGTGGTCGGACCCATAAGTACTCAAACTGCTCACGCGCGCGCGCTGAATCCAGAAAATACTCCCGCTTGCGCCAGAGGCCCGAGTGCCTCAACACGGCCTTAAGCAGACTTTTGGCCCCGAAAGTCAAAGAACATCATTCGTCGCTGTTTTTCGACAAGTTTCAACCCATTGGCACTTCCTTTGAAGGAAATTCGAGAGATTATGTTGCTTATAGACATTAGCCCCTGGTAGGGACAAACGTATTTTTCTCGCAGATGCTCTATGATCCGCAATCTCATTTGGCCAGAATTGAAGAAAATCCAGCGCTATATGCCTTATTCTCCTTGTTTTCACGGATGGCATGTCAGAACTCACGCGCGTGAAAGCCAAGAACAAAAGGGCATTCCTGGCATCGGTCAATATATATGTGGAAACGATATCTCCTCTATAGAGGACAAGAAATTTTGGGGCAATCAGGCAAAAAGCGCACGAGAAAATGAAGTACTTTCAAGGACTGCCATAGAATGGAGAGATGTTCACTAAAACGGTCATAATTTTGTCATTCGGAGTCCGTGTCGGACCCACAAGTACTCAAACTGCTCGCAGCGAGCGCGCGAATCCAGAAAATACTCCCCGCTTGCGCCAGGAGGCCCGGAGTACCCTCAAATACGGCCTTAATCAGGACTTTTTGGCCCTGAAAGTCAAAGAACATCATTCGTCGCTGTTTTTCAGACAAGTTTCTGAACCCATTTGCACTTCCTTTTGAAGGAAATTCGAGAGATTATGTTGCTTATAGACATTAGCCCCCCTGGTAGGGACAAACGTATTTTCTCGCAGATGCTCTATGATCCGGCAATCTCATTTGGCCAGAATTGAAGAAAATCCAGCGCTATATGCCTTATTCTCCTTGTTTTCACCGGATGGCATGTCAGAACTCACGCGCGGAAAGCCAAGAACAAAAGGGCATTCCTGCATCGGTCAATATATATGTGGAAACGATATCTCCTCTATAGAGGACAAGAAATTTTGGGGCAATCAGCAAAAAGCGACGAGAAAATGAAGTACTTTCAAGGACCGCCATAGAATGGAGAGATGTTCACTAAAACGGTCATAATTTTGTCATTCGAGTCCGTGGTCGGACCCATAAGTACTCAAACTGCTCGCAGCGCGAGCGCGCTAATCCAGAAAATACTCCCGCTTGCGCCAGAGGCCCGGAGTGCCCTCAACACGGCCTTAAGCAGGACTTTTGGCCCCGAAAGTCAAAGAACATCATTCGTCGCTGTTTTTCGACAAGTTTCAACCCATTGGCACTTCCTTTGAAGGAAATTCGAGAGATTATGTTGCTTATAGACATTAGCCCCTCGGTAGGGACAAACGTATTTTCTCGCAGATGCTCTATGATCCGGCAATCTCATTTGGTCAGAATTGAAGAAAATCCAGCGCTATATGCCTTATTCTCCTTGTTTTCGCCGGATGGCATGTCAGAACTCACGCGCGTGAAAGCCAAGAACAAAATGGCATTCCTGGCATCGGTCAATATATATGTGGAAACGATATCTCCTCTATAGAGGACAAGAAATTTTGGGACAATCAGGCAAAAAGCGCACGAGAAAATGATGTACATTCAAAGACTGCCATAGAATGGAGAGATGTTCACTAAAACGGTCGTAATTTTGTCATTCGGAGTCTGTGTCGCACCAAAAGTACTCAAACAGCTCGCGGCGAGCGCGCTGATCCAGAAAATACTCCCGCTATGCCCAGAGGCCCGGAGTGCCTCAACACGGCCTTAAGCAGACTTTTGGCCCCGAAAGTCAAAGAACATCATTCGTCGCTGTTTTTCGACAAGTTTCAACCCATTGGCACTTCCTTTGAAGGAAATTCGAGAGATTATGTTGCTTATAGACATTAGCCCCGGTAGGGACAAACGTATTTTCTCGCAGATGCTCTATGATCCGGCAATCTCATTTGGCCAGAATTGAAGAAAATCCAGCGCTATATGCCTTATTCTCCTTGTTTTCACGGATGGCATGTCAGAACTCACGCTGCGAAAGCCAAGAACAAAAGGGCATTCCTGCATCGGTCAATATATATGTGGAAACGATATCTCCTCTATAGAGGACAAGAAATTTTGGGGCAATCAGCAAAAGCGACGAGAAAATGAAGTACTTTCAAGGACCGCCATAGAATGGAGAGATGTTCACTAAAACGGTCATAATTTTGTCATTCGAGTCCGTGGTCGGACCCATAAGTACTCAAACTGCTCATGGCGAGCGCGCGAATCCAGAAAATACTCCCGCTATGCCAGAGGCCCGAGTGCCTCAACACGGCCTTAAGCAGACTTTTGGCCCCGAAAGTCAAAGAACATCATTCGTCGCTGTTTTTCGACAAGTTTCAACCCATTGGCACTTCCTTTGAAGGAAATTCGAGAGATTATGTTGCTTATAGACATTAGCCCCTCGGTAGGGACAAACGTATTTTCTCGCAGATGCTCTATGATCCGCAATCTCATTTGGTCAGAATTGAAGAAAATCCAGCGGCTATATGCCTTATTCTCCTTGTTTTCACCGGATGGCATGTCAGAATCACACGCGCGGAAAGCCAAGAACAAAAGGGCATTCCTGCATCGGTCAATATATATGTGGAAACGATATCTCCTCTATAGAGGACAAGAAATTTTGGGGCAATCAGCAAAAAGCGCACGAGAAAATGAAGTACTTTCAAGGACCGCCATAGAATGGAGAGATGTTCACTAAAACGGTCATAATTTTGTCATTCGAGTCCGTGTCGGACCCATAAGTACTAAAACTGCTCACGGCGAGCGCGCTGAATCCAGAAAATACTCCCGCTTGCCCAGAGGCCCGGAGTGCCTCAACACGGCCTTAAGCAGACTTTTGGCCCCGAAAGTCAAAGAACATCATTCGTCGCTGTTTTTCGACAAGTTTCAACCCATTGGCACTTCCTTTGAAGGAAATTCGAGAGATTATGTTGCTTATAGACATTAGCCCCTCGGTAGGGACAAACGTATTTTCTCGCAGATGCTCTATGATCCGGCAATCTCATTTGGCCAGAATTGAAGAAAATCCAGCGCTATATGCCTTATTCTCCTTGTTTTCACCGGATGGCATGTCAGAACTCACGCGCGGAAAGCCAAGAACAAAAGGGCATTCCTGCATCGGTCAATATATATGTGGAAACGATATCTCCTCTATAGAGGACAAGAAATTTTGGGGCAATCAGCAAAAAGCGCACGAGAAAATGAAGTACTTTCAAGGACCGCCATAGAATGGAGAGATGTTCACTAAAACGGTCATAATTTTGTCATTCGAGTCCGTGGTCGGACCCATAAGTACTCAAACTGCTCACAGCGAGCGCGAATCCAGAAAATACCCGCTTGCGCCAGAGGCCCGGAGTGCCTCAACACGGCCTTAAGCAGACTTTTGGCCCCGAAAGTCAAAGAACATCATTCGTCGCTGTTTTTCGCACAAGTTTCAACCCATTGGCACTTCCTTTGAAGGAAATTCGAGAGATTATGTTGCTTATAGACATTAGCCCCCGGTAGGGACAAACGTATCTTTCTCAGATGCTCTATGATCCGGCAATCTCATTTGGCCAGAATTGAAGAAAATCCAGCGCTATATGCCTTATTCTCCTTGTTTTCACGGATGGCATGTCAGAACTCACGCGCGGAAAGCCAAGAACAAAAGGGCATTCCTGCATCGGTCAATATATATGTGGAAACGATATCTCCTCTATAGAGGACAAGAAATTTTGGGGCAATCAGCAAAAGCGCACGAGAAAATGAAGTACTTTCAAGGACCGCCATAGAATGGAGAGATGTTCACTAAAACGGTCATAATTTTGTCATTCGAGTCCGTGGTCGGACCCATAAGTACTAAACTGCTCACAAGAGCGCGCTGAATCCAGAAAATACTCCCGCTTGCGCCAGAGGCCCGGAGTGCCTCAACACGGCCTTAAGCAGACTTTTGGCCCCGAAAGTCAAAGAACATCATTCGTCGCTGTTTTTCATAAGTTTCAACCCATTGGCACTTCCTTTGAAGGAAATTCGAGAGATTATGTTGCTTATAGACATTAGCCCCTCGGTAGGGACAAACGTATCTTTCTCAGATGCTCTATGATCCGGCAATCTCATTTGGTCAGAATTGAAGAAAATCCAGCGGCTATATGCCTTATTCTCCTTGTTTTCGCCGGATGGCATGTCAGAACTCACGCGCGCGAAAGCCAAGAACAAAAGGGCATTCCCGCATCGGTCAATATATATGTGGAAACGATATCTCCTCTATAGAGGACAAGAAATTTTGGGGCAATCAGCAAAAAGCGCACGAGAAAATGAAGTACTTTCAAGGACCGCCATAGAATGGAGAGATGTTCACTAAAACGGTCATAATTTTGTCATTCGAGTCCGTGGTCGGACCCACAAGTACTCAAACTGCTCATGCGAGCGCGCTGAATCCAGAAAATACTCCCGCTTGCGCCAGAGGCCCGGAGTACCTCAACACGGCCTTAAGCAGACTTTTGGCCCCGAAAGTCAAAGAACATCATTCGTCGCTGTTTTTCGCACAAGTTTCAACCCATTGGCACTTCCTTTGAAGGAAATTCGAGAGATTATGTTGCTTATAGACATTAGCCCCCGGTAGGGACAAACGTATCTTTCTCAGATGCTCTATGATCCGGCAATCTCATTTGGTCAGAATTGAAGAAAATCCAGCGCTATATGCCTTATTCTCCTTGTTTTCACCGGATGGCATGTCAGAACTCACGCGCGGAAAGCCAAGAACAAAAGGGCATTCCTGCATCGGTCAATATATATGTGGAAACGATATCTCCTCTATAGAGGACAAGAAATTTTGGGGCAATCAGCAAAAGCGCACGAGAAAATGAAGTACTTTCAAGGACCGCCATAGAATGGAGAGATGTTCACTAAAACGGTCATAATTTTGTCATTCGAGTCCGTGGTCGGACCCATAAGTACTCAAACTGCTCATGCGCGCGCGCGAATCCAGAAAATACTCGCTTGCGCCAGAGGCCCGGAGTGCCTCAACACGGCCTTAAGCAGACTTTTGGCCCCGAAAGTCAAAGAACATCATTCGTCGCTGTTTTTCGCACAAGTTTCAACCCATTGGCACTTCCTTTGAAGGAAATTCGAGAGATTATGTTGCTTATAGACATTAGCCCCTCGGTAGGGACAAACGTATTTTCTCGCAGATGCTCTATGATCCGCAATCTCATTTGGTCAGAATTGAAGAAAATCCAGCGCTATATGCCTTATTCTCCTTGTTTTCACCGGATGGCATGTCAGAACTCACGCGCTGCGGAAAGCCAAGAACAAAAGGGCATTCCTGCATCGGTCAATATATATGTGGAAACGATATCTCCTCTATAGAGGACAAGAAATTTTGGGGCAATCAGCAAAAAGCGCACGAGAAAATGAAGTACTTTCAAGGACCGCCATAGAATGGAGAGATGTTCACTAAAACGGTCATAATTTTGTCATTCGAGTCCGTGTCGGACCCATAAGTACTCAAACTGCTCATGGCGCGCGCTGAATCCAGAAAATACTCCCGCTTGCGCCAGAGGCCCGGAGTACCTCAACACGGCCTTAAGCAGGACTTTTGGCCCCGAAAGTCAAAGAACATCATTCGTCGCTGTTTTTCGCACAAGTTTCAACCCATTGGCACTTCCTTTGAAGGAAATTCGAGAGATTATGTTGCTTATAGACATTAGCCCCCGGTAGGGACAAACGTATTTTCTCGCAGATGCTCTATGATCCGGCAATCTCATTTGGTCAGAATTGAAGAAAATCCAGCGCTATATGCCTTATTCTCCTTGTTTTCACGGATGGCATGTCAGAACTCACGCGCGGAAAGCCAAGAACAAAAGGGCATTCCTGCATCGGTCAATATATATGTGGAAACGATATCTCCTCTATAGAGGACAAGAAATTTTGGGGCAATCAGGCAAAAAGCGCACGAGAAAATGAAGTACTTTCAAGGACCGCCATAGAATGGAGAGATGTTCACTAAAACGGTCATAATTTTGTCATTCGGAGTCCGTGTCGGACCCATAAGTACTCAAACTGCTCGCGGCGAGCGCGCGAATCCAGAAAATACTCCCTGCTTGCGCCAGGAGGCCCGGAGTGCCTCAACACGGCCTTAAGCAGACTTTTGGCCCCGAAAGTCAAAGAACATCATTCGTCGCTGTTTTTCGACAAGTTTCAACCCATTGGCACTTCCTTTTGAAGGAAATTCGAGAGATTATGTTGCTTATAGACATTAGCCCCCTCGTAGGGACAAACGTATCTTTCTCGCAGATGCTCTATGATCCGCAATCTCATTTGGCCAGAATTGAAGAAAATCCAGCGGCTATATGCCTTATTCTCCTTGTTTTCACGGATGGCATGTCAGAACTCACGCGCGCGAAAGCCAAGAACAAAAGGGCATTCCTGCATCGGTCAATATATATGTGGAAACGATATCTCCTCTATAGAGGACAAGAAATTTTGGGGCAATCAGCAAAAAGCGCACGAGAAAATGAAGTACTTTCAAGGACCGCCATAGAATGGAGAGATGTTCACTAAAACGGTCATAATTTTGTCATTCGAGTCCGTGGTCGGACCCATAAGTACTAAACTGCTCATGGCGCGAGCGCGCTGAATCCAGAAATATACCCCGCTTGCCCAGAGGCCCGGAGTACCTCAACACGGCCTTAAGCAGACTTTTGGCCCCGAAAGTCAAAGAACATCATTCGTCGCTGTTTTTCGACAAGTTTCAACCCATTGGCACTTCCTTTGAAGGAAATTCGAGAGATTATGTTGCTTATAGACATTAGCCCCTCGTAGGGACAAACGTATTTTCTCGCAGATGCTCTATGATCCGGCAATCTCATTTGGCCAGAATTGAAGAAAATCCAGCGGCTATATGCCTTATTCTCCTTGTTTTCACGGATGGCATGTCAGAACTCACGCGCGGAAAGCCAAGAACAAAAGGGCATTCCTGCATCGGTCAATATATATGTGGAAACGATATCTCCTCTATAGAGGACAAGAAATTTTGGGGCAATCAGCAAAAAGCGCACGAGAAAATGAAGTACTTTCAAGGACCGCCATAGAATGGAGAGATGTTCACTAAAACGGTCATAATTTTGTCATTCGAGTCCGTGTCGGACCCATAAGTACTAAACTGCTCACAAGCGAGCGCGCGAATCCAGAAAATACTCCGCTTGCGCCAGAGGCCCGGAGTGCCTCAACACGGCCTTAAGCAGACTTTTGGCCCCGAAAGTCAAAGAACATCATTCGTCGCTGTTTTTCGCACAAGTTTCAACCCATTGGCACTTCCTTTGAAGGAAATTCGAGAGATTATGTTGCTTATAGACATTAGCCCCCGGTAGGGACAAACGTATTTTCTCGCAGATGCTCTATGATCCGGCAATCTCATTTGGTCAGAATTGAAGAAAATCCAGCGGCTATATGCCTTATTCTCCTTGTTTTCACGGATGGCATGTCAGAACTCACGCGCGGAAAGCCAAGAACAAAAGGGCATTCCCGCATCGGTCAATATATATGTGGAAACGATATCTCCTCTATAGAGGACAAGAAATTTTGGGGCAATCAGCAAAAGCGCACGAGAAAATGAAGTACTTTCAAGGACCGCCATAGAATGGAGAGATGTTCACTAAAACGGTCATAATTTTGTCATTCGAGTCCGTGGTCGGACCCATAAGTACTCAAACTGCTCATGCGAGCGCGCGAATCCAGAAAATACTCCCCGCTTGCCCAGAGGCCCGGAGTGCCTCAACACGGCCTTAAGCAGACTTTTGGCCCCGAAAGTCAAAGAACATCATTCGTCGCTGTTTTTCGACAAGTTTCAACCCATTGGCACTTCCTTTGAAGGAAATTCGAGAGATTATGTTGCTTATAGACATTAGCCCCTCGGTAGGGACAAACGTATTTTCTCGCAGATGCTCTATGATCCGGCAATCTCATTTGGCCAGAATTGAAGAAAATCCAGCGCTATATATGCCTTATTCTCCTTGTTTTCACGGATGGCATGTCAGAACTCACGCGCGGAAAGCCAAGAACAAAAGGGCATTCCTGCATCGGTCAATATATATGTGGAAACGATATCTCCTCTATAGAGGACAAGAAATTTTGGGGCAATCAGCAAAAAGCGCACGAGAAAATGAAGTACTTTCAAGGACCGCCATAGAATGGAGAGATGTTCACTAAAACGGTCATAATTTTGTCATTCGAGTCCGTGTCGGACCCATAAGTACTCAAACTGCTCACAAGCGAAGCGCGCGAATCCAGAAAATACTCCCCGCTTGCCCAGAGGCCCGGAGTGCCTCAACACGGCCTTAAGCAGACTTTTGGCCCCGAAAGTCAAAGAACATCATTCGTCGCTGTTTTTCGACAAGTTTCAACCCATTGGCACTTCCTTTGAAGGAAATTCGAGAGATTATGTTGCTTATAGACATTAGCCCCCGGTAGGGACAAACGTATTTTCTCGCAGATGCTCTATGATCCGGCAATCTCATTTGGCCAGAATTGAAGAAAATCCAGCGCTATATGCCTTATTCTCCTTGTTTTCACGGATGGCATGTCAGAACTCACGCGCGGAAAGCCAAGAACAAAAGGGCATTCCCGCATCGGTCAATATATATGTGGAAACGATATCTCCTCTATAGAGGACAAGAAATTTTGGGGCAATCAGGCAAAAAGCGCACGAGAAAATGAAGTACTTTCAAGGACTGCCATAGAATGGAGAGATGTTCACTAAAACGGTCATAATTTTGTCATTCGGAGTCCGTGTCGGACCCACAAGTACTCAAACTGCTCACAGCGAGCGCGCGAATCCAGAAAATACTCTCCGCTTGCGCCAGGAGGCCCGGAGTACCTCAACACGGCCTTAAGCAGACTTTTGGCCCCGAAAGTCAAAGAACATCATTCGTCGCTGTTTTTCGCACAAGTTTCAACCCATTGGCACTTCCTTTGAAGGAAATTCGAGAGATTATGTTGCTTATAGACATTAGCCCTCGGTAGGGACAAACGTATTTTCTCGCAGATGCTCTATGATCCGGCAATCTCATTTGGCCAGAATTGAAGAAAATCCAGCGCTATATGCCTTATTCTCCTTGTTTTCACGGATGGCATGTCAGAACTCACGCGCGCGAAAGCCAAGAACAAAAGGGCATTCCTGCATCGGTCAATATATATGTGGAAACGATATCTCCTCTATAGAGGACAAGAAATTTTGGGGCAATCAGCAAAAAGCGACGAGAAAATGAAGTACTTTCAAGGACCGCCATAGAATGGAGAGATGTTCACTAAAACGGTCATAATTTTGTCATTCGAGTCCGTGGTCGGACCCATAAGTACTCAAACTGCTCAAGCGAGCGCGCGCTAATCCAGAAAATACTCCCGCTATGCGCCAGAGGCCCGGAGTACCTCAACACGGCCTTAAGCAGGACTTTTGGCCCCGAAAGTCAAAGAACATCATTCGTCATTGTTTTTCGACAAGTTTCAACCCATTGGCACTTCCTTTGAAGGAAATTCGAGAGATTATGTTGCTTATAGACATTAGCCCCCGGTAGGGACAAACGTATTTTTCTCAGAGATGCTCTATGATCCGGCAATCTCATTTGGCCAGAATTGAAGAAAATCCAGCGCTATATGCCTTATTCTCCTTGTTTTCACGGATGGCATGTCAGAACTCAAGCGCGTGAAAGCCAAGAACAAAAGGGCATTCCTGGCATCGGTCAATATATTTGTGGAAACGATATCTCCTCTATAGAGGACAAGAAATTTTGGGGCAATCAGGCAAAAAGCGCACGAGAAAATGAAGTACTTTCAAGGACTGCCATAGAATGGAGAGATGTTCACTAAAACGGTCATAATTTTGTCATTCGGAGTCCGTATCGGACCCACAAGTACTCAAACTGCTCGCGAAGAACGCGCGAATCCAGAAAATACTCCCCGCTTGCACCAGGAGGCCCGGAGTGCCTCAACACGGCCTTAAGCAGACTTTTGGCCCCGAAAGTCAAAGAACATCATTCGTCGCTGTTTTTCGACAAGTTTCAACCCATTGGCACTTCCTTTGAAGGAAATTCGAGAGATTATGTTGCTTATAGACATTAGCCCCCGGTAGGGACAAACGTATTTTCTCGCAGATGCTCTATGATCCGCAATCTCATTTGGTCAGAATTGAAGAAAATCCAGCGCTATATGCCTTATTCTCCTTGTTTTCACGGATGGCATGTCAGAACTCACGCGCGGAAAGCCAAGAACAAAAGGGCATTCCTGCATCGGTCAATATATATGTGGAAACGATATCTCTCTATAGAGGACAAGAAATTTTGGGGCAATCAGCAAAAAGCGCACGAGAAAATGAAGTACTTTCAAGGACCGCCATAGAATGGAGAGATGTTCACTAAAACGGTCATAATTTTGTCATTCGAGTCCGTGTCGGACCCATAAGTACTCAAACTGCTCACAAGCGAGCGCGCGAATCCAGAAAATACTCCCGCTTGCGCCAGAGGCCCGAGTACCTCAACACGGCCTTAAGCAGACTTTTGGCCCCGAAAGTCAAAGAACATCATTCGTCGCTGTTTTTCGACAAGTTTCAACCCATTGGCACTTCCTTTGAAGGAAATTGAGAGATTATGTTGCTTATAGACATTAGCCCCTCGGTAGGGACAAACGTATTTTCTCGCAGATGCTCTATGATCCGGCAATCTCATTTGGCCGAAATTGAAGAAAATCCAGCGGCTATATGCCTTATTCTCCTTGTTTTCACGGATGGCATGTCAGAACTCACGCGCGGAAAGCCAAGAACAAAAGGGCATTCCTGCATCGGTCAATATATATGTGGAAACGATATCTCCTCTATAGAGGACAAGAAATTTTGGGGCAATCAGCAAAAAGCGCACGAGAAAATGAAGTACTTTCAAGGACCGCCATAGAATGGAGAGATGTTCACTAAAACGGTCATAATTTTGTCATTCGAGTCCGTGGTCGGACCCATAAGTACTAAACTGCTCATGGCGAGCGCGAATCCAGAAAATACTCCCCGCTTGCGCCAGAGGCCCGGAGTACCTCAACACGGCCTTAAGCAGACTTTTGGCCCCGAAAGTCAAAGAACATCATTCGTCGCTGTTTTTCGCACAAGTTTCAACCCATTGGCACTTCCTTTGAAGGAAATTCGAGAGATTATGTTGCTTATAGACATTAGCCCTCGGTAGGGACAAACGTATTTTCTCGCAGATGCTCTATGATCCGGCAATCTCATTTGGCCAGAATTGAAGAAAATCCAGCGCTATATGCCTTATTCTCCTTGTTTTCACGGATGGCATGTCAGAACTCACGCGCGGAAAGCCAAGAACAAAAGGGCATTCCTGCATCGGTCAATATATATGTGGAAACGATATCTCCTCTATAGAGGACAAGAAATTTTGGGGCAATCAGCAAAAAGCGCACGAGAAAATGAAGTACTTTCAAGGACCGCCATAGAATGGAGAGATGTTCACTAAAACGGTCATAATTTTGTCATTCGAGTCCGTGTCGGACCCATAAGTACTCAAACTGCTCACAGCGAGCGCGCGCGAATCCAGAAAATACTCGCTTATGCCAGAGGCCCGGAGTACCTCAACACGGCCTTAAGCAGACTTTTGGCCCCGAAAGTCAAAGAACATCATTCGTCGCTGTTTTTCGACAAGTTTCAACCCATTGGCACTTCCTTTGAAGGAAATTCGAGAGATTATGTTGCTTATAGACATTAGCCCCTGGTAGGGACAAACGTACCTTTCTCAGAGATGCTCTATGATCCGCAATCTCATTTGGCCAGAATTGAAGAAAATCCAGCGCTATATGCCTTATTCTCCTTGTTTTCACGGATGGCATGTCAGAACTCACGCGCGGAAAGCCAAGAACAAAAGGGCATTCCTGCATCGGTCAATATATATGTGGAAACGATATTCCTCTATAGAGGACAAGAAATTTTGGGGCAATCAGCAAAAAGCGCACGAGAAAATGAAGTACTTTCAAGGACCGCCATAGAATGGAGAGATGTTCACTAAAACGGTCATAATTTTGTCATTCGAGTCCGTGTCGGACCCATAAGTACTCAAACTGCTCACAAGCGAGCGCGCGAATCCAGAAAATACTCGCTTGCCGCCAGAGGCCCGGAGTACCTCAACACGGCCTTAAGCAGACTTTTGGCCCCGAAAGTCAAAGAACATCATTCGTCATTGTTTTTCGACAAGTTTCAACCCATTGGCACTTCCTTTGAAGGAAATTCGAGAGATTATGTTGCTTATAGACATTAGCCCCTCGGTAGGGACAAACGTATTTTCTCGCAGATGCTCTATGATCCGGCAATCTCATTTGGCCAGAATTGAAGAAAATCCAGCGCTATATGCCTTATTCTCCTTGTTTTCACGGATGGCATGTCAGAATCACACGCGGAAAGCCAAGAACAAAAGGGCATTCCCGCATCGGTCAATATATATGTGGAAACGATATCTCCTCTATAGAGGACAAGAAATTTTGGGGCAATCAGCAAAAAGCGCACGAGAAAATGAAGTACTTTCAAGGACTGCCATAGAATGGAGAGATGTTCACTAAAACGGTCATAATTTTGTCATTCGAGTCCGTGGTCGGACCCACAAGTACTCAAACTGCTCGCAGCGAGCGCGCTGAATCCAGAAAATACTCCGCTTGCGCCAGAGGCCCGGAGTGCCTCAACACGGCCTTAAGCAGACTTTTGGCCCCGAAAGTCAAAGAACATCATTCGTCGCTGTTTTTCGACAAGTTTCAACCCATTGGCACTTCCTTTGAAGGAAATTCGAGAGATTATGTTGCTTATAGACATTAGCCCCTGGTAGGGACAAACGTATTTTCTCGCAGATGCTCTATGATCCGCAATCTCATTTGGCCAGAATTGAAGAAAATCCAGCGCTATATGCCTTATTCTCCTTGTTTTCACGGATGGCATGTCAGAACTCACGCGCGGAAAGCCAAGAACAAAAGGGCATTCCTGCATCGGTCAATATATATGTGGAAACGATATCTCCTCTATAGAGGACAAGAAATTTTGGGGCAATCAGCAAAAAGCGACGAGAAAAATGAAGTACTTTCAAGGACCGCCATAGAATGGAGAGATGTTCACTAAAACGGTCATAATTTTGTCATTCGAGTCCGTGTCGGACCCATAAGTACTCAAACTGCTCATGCGCGCGCGCGAATCCAGAAAATACTCCCCGCTTGCGCCAGAGGCCCGGAGTACCTCAACACGGCCTTAAGCAGACTTTTGGCCCCGAAAGTCAAAGAACATCATTCGTCGCTGTTTTTCGCACAAGTTTCAACCCATTGGCACTTCCTTTGAAGGAAATTCGAGAGATTATGTTGCTTATAGACATTAGCCCCTCGGTAGGGACAAACGTATTTTCTCGCAGATGCTCTATGATCCGCAATCTCATTTGGCCAGAATTGAAGAAAATCCAGCGCTATATGCCTTATTCTCCTTGTTTTCACGGATGGCATGTCAGAACTCACGCGCGCGGAAAGCCAAGAACAAAAGGGCATTCCTGCATCGGTCAATATATATGTGGAAACGATATCTCCTCTATAGAGGACAAGAAATTTTGGGGCAATCAGCAAAAAGCGCACGAGAAAATGAAGTACTTTCAAGGACCGCCATAGAATGGAGAGATGTTCACTAAAACGGTCATAATTTTGTCATTCGAGTCCGTGTCGGACCCATAAGTACTAAACTGCTCACGCGCGAGCGCGCGAATCCAGAAAATACTCCCCCGCTTGCGCCAGAGGCCCGGAGTACCTCAACACGGCCTTAAGCAGACTTTTGGCCCCGAAAGTCAAAGAACATCATTCGTCGCTGTTTTTCGACAAGTTTCAACCCATTGGCACTTCCTTTGAAGGAAATTCGAGAGATTATGTTGCTTATAGACATTAGCCCCTCGGTAGGGACAAACGTATTTTCTCAGAGATGCTCTATGATCCGGCAATCTCATTTGGCCAGAATTGAAGAAAATCCAGCGGCTATATGCCTTATTCTCCTTGTTTTCACGGATGGCATGTCAGAATCACTCACGCGCGGAAAGCCAAGAACAAAAGGGCATTCCCGCATCGGTCAATATATATGTGGAAACGATATCTCCTCTATAGAGGACAAGAAATTTTGGGGCAATCAGCAAAAAGCGCACGAGAAAATGAAGTACTTTCAAGGACCGCCATAGAATGGAGAGATGTTCACTAAAACGGTCATAATTTTGTCATTCGAGTCCGTGTCGGACCCATAAGTACTCAAACTGCTCACAAGCGCGCGCGAATCCAGAAAATACTCCCGCTATGCCCAGAGGCCCGGAGTACCTCAACACGGCCTTAAGCAGACTTTTGGCCCCGAAAGTCAAAGAACATCATTCGTCGCTGTTTTTCGACAAGTTTCAACCCATTGGCACTTCCTTTGAAGGAAATTCGAGAGATTATGTTGCTTATAGACATTAGCCCCTGGTAGGGACAAACGTATTTTTCGCAGATGCTCTATGATCCGGCAATCTCATTTGGCCAGAATTGAAGAAAATCCAGCGGCTATATGCCTTATTCTCCTTGTTTTCACGGATGGCATGTCAGAATCACGCGCGGAAAGCCAAGAACAAAAGGGCATTCCTGCATCGGTCAATATATATGTGGAAACGATATCTCCTCTATAGAGGACAAGAAATTTTGGGGCAATCAGCAAAAAGCGCACGAGAAAATGAAGTACTTTCAAGGACCGCCATAGAATGGAGAGATGTTCACTAAAACGGTCATAATTTTGTCATTCGAGTCCGTGTCGGACCCATAAGTACTCAAACTGCTCATGGCGAGCGCGCCAATCCAGAAAATACTCCCGCTTGCGCCAGAGGCCCGGAGTGCCTCAACACGGCCTTAAGCAGACTTTTGGCCCCGAAAGTCAAAGAACATCATTCGTCGCTGTTTTTCGCACAAGTTTCAACCCATTGGCACTTCCTTTGAAGGAAATTCGAGAGATTATGTTGCTTATAGACATTAGCCCCCGGTAGGGACAAACGTATCTTTCTCGCAGATGCTCTATGATCCGCAATCTCATTTGGCCAGAATTGAAGAAAATCCAGCGCTATATGCCTTATTCTCCTTGTTTTCACGGATGGCATGTCAGAACTCACGCGCGGAAAGCCAAGAACAAAAGGGCATTCCTGCATCGGTCAATATATATGTGGAAACGATATCTCCTCTATAGAGGACAAGAAATTTTGGGGCAATCAGCAAAAGCGCACGAGAAAATGAAGTACTTTCAAGGACCGCCATAGAATGGAGAGATGTTCACTAAAACGGTCATAATTTTGTCATTCGAGTCCGTGTCGGACCCATAAGTACTAAACTGCTCACAAGCGAGCGCGCGAATCCAGAAAAATACTCCCGCTTGCGCCAGAGGCCCGGAGTGCCTCAACACGGCCTTAAGCAGACTTTTGGCCCCGAAAGTCAAAGAACATCATTCGTCGCTGTTTTTCGACAAGTTTCAACCCATTGGCACTTCCTTTGAAGGAAATTCGAGAGATTATGTTGCTTATAGACATTAGCCCCCGGTAGGGACAAACGACCTTTCTCGCAGATGCTCTATGATCCGCAATCTCATTTGGCCAGAATTGAAGAAAATCCAGCGCTATATGCCTTATTCTCCTTGTTTTCACGGATGGCATGTCAGAACTCACGCGCGGAAAGCCAAGAACAAAAGGGCATTCCTGCATCGGTCAATATATATGTGGAAACGATATCTCTCTATAGAGGACAAGAAATTTTGGGGCAATCAGCAAAAAGCGACGAGAAAATGAAGTACTTTCAAGGACCGCCATAGAATGGAGAGATGTTCACTAAAACGGTCATAATTTTGTCATTCGAGTCCGTGGTCGGACCCACAAGTACTAAACTGCTCACAAGCGAGCGCGCTGAATCCAGAAAATACTCCTGCTTGCGCCAGAGGCCCGGAGTACCTCAACACGGCCTTAAGCAGACTTTTGGCCCCGAAAGTCAAAGAACATCATTCGTCGCTTGTTTTTCGCACAAGTTTCAACCCATTGGCACTTCCTTTGAAGGAAATTCGAGAGATTATGTTGCTTATAGACATTAGCCCCCGGTAGGGACAAACGTATTTTCTCGCAGATGCTCTATGATCCGGCAATCTCATTTGGCCAGAATTGAAGAAAATCCAGCGCTATATGCCTTATTCTCCTTGTTTTCGCGGATGGCATGTCAGAACTCACGCGCGCGAAAGCCAAGAACAAAAGGGCATTCCTGCATCGGTCAATATATATGTGGAAACGATATCTCCTCTATAGAGGACAAGAAATTTTGGGGCAATCAGCAAAAAGCGCACGAGAAAATGAAGTACTTTCAAGGACCGCCATAGAATGGAGAGATGTTCACTAAAACGGTCATAATTTTGTCATTCGAGTCCGTGTCGGACCCATAAGTACTCAAACTGCTCAAGCGCGAGCGCGAAATCCAGAAAATACTCCCCGCTTGCGCCAGAGGCCCGAGTACCTCAACACGGCCTTAAGCAGACTTTTGGCCCCGAAAGTCAAAGAACATCATTCGTCGCTGTTTTTCGACAAGTTTCAACCCATTGGCACTTCCTTTGAAGGAAATTCGAGAGATTATGTTGCTTATAGACATTAGCCCCCGGTAGGGACAAACGTACATTTCGCAGATGCTCTATGATCCGCAATCTCATTTGGCCAGAATTGAAGAAAATCCAGCGGCTATATGCCTTATTCTCCTTGTTTTCACGGATGGCATGTCAGAACTCACGCGCGGAAAGCCAAGAACAAAAGGGCATTCCTGCATCGGTCAATATATATGTGGAAACGATATTCCTCTATAGAGGACAAGAAATTTTGGGGCAATCAGCAAAAAGCGCACGAGAAAATGAAGTACTTTCAAGGACCGCCATAGAATGGAGAGATGTTCACTAAAACGGTCATAATTTTGTCATTCGAGTCCGTGGTCGGACCCACAAGTACTAAACTGCTCAAGCGCGAGCGCGCGAATCCAGAAAATACTCGCTTGCTTGCGCCAGAGGCCCGAGTGCCTCAACACGGCCTTAAGCAGGACTTTTGGCCCCGAAAGTCAAAGAACATCATTCGTCATGTTTTTCGCACAAGTTTCAACCCATTGGCACTTCCTTTGAAGGAAATTCGAGAGATTATGTTGCTTATAGACATTAGCCCCTGGTAGGGACAAACGTATCTTCTCGCAGATGCTCTATGATCCGGCAATCTCATTTGGCCAGAATTGAAGAAAATCCAGCGCTATATGCCTTATTCTCCTTGTTTTCACGGATGGCATGTCAGAACTCACGCGCGCGGAAAGCCAAGAACAAAAGGGCATTCCTGCATCGGTCAATATATATGTGGAAACGATATCTCCTCTATAGAGGACAAGAAATTTTGGGGCAATCAGCAAAAAGCGCACGAGAAAATGAAGTACTTTCAAGGACCGCCATAGAATGGAGAGATGTTCACTAAAACGGTCATAATTTTGTCATTCGAGTCCGTGGTCGGACCCATAAGTACTCAAACTGCTCACAAGCGAGCGCGCGAATCCAGAAAATACTCGCTTTGCGCCAGAGGCCCGGAGTGCCTCAACACGGCCTTAAGCAGGACTTTTGGCCCCGAAAGTCAAAGAACATCATTCGTCGCTGTTTTTCGCACAAGTTTCAACCCATTGGCACTTCCTTTGAAGGAAATTCGAGAGATTATGTTGCTT
This sequence comes from Aegilops speltoides, assembly GCA_021437245.1. Classification (NCBI taxonomy): domain Eukaryota; kingdom Viridiplantae; phylum Streptophyta; class Magnoliopsida; order Poales; family Poaceae; genus Aegilops; species Aegilops speltoides. Next base: position 24,514 of record JAHHZJ010004688.1, on the reverse strand, counting down.
ATAGACATTAGCCCCTCGGTAGGGACAAACGTATCTTTCTCGCAGATGCTCTATGATCCGGCAATCTCATTTGGCCAGAATTGAAGAAAATCCAGCGCTATATGCCTTATTCTCCTTGTTTTCACGGATGGCATGTCAGAACTCACGCTGCGGAAAGCCAAGAACAAAAGGGCATTCCTGCATCGGTCAATATATATGTGGAAACGATATCTCTCTATAGAGGACAAGAAATTTTGGGGCAATCAGCAAAAAGCGCACGAGAAAATGAAGTACTTTCAAGGACCGCCATAGAATGGAGAGATGTTCACTAAAACGGTCATAATTTTGTCATTCGAGTCCGTGGTCGGACCCACAAGTACTAAACTGCTCACAGCGAGCGCGCGAATCCAGAAAATACTCCCTTATGCCCAGAGGCCCGGAGTGCCTCAACACGGCCTTAAGCAGGACTTTTGGCCCCGAAAGTCAAAGAACATCATTCGTCGCTTGTTTTCGACAAGTTTCAACCCATTGGCACTTCCTTTGAAGGAAATTCGAGAGATTATGTTGCTTATAGACATTAGCCCCGGTAGGGACAAACGTATTTTCTCGCAGATGCTCTATGATCCGGCAATCTCATTTGGCCAGAATTGAAGAAAATCCAGCGGCTATATGCCTTATTCTCCTTGTTTTCACGGATGGCATGTCAGAACTCACGCTGGAAAGCCAAGAACAAAAGGGCATTCCTGCATCGGTCAATATATATGTGGAAACGATATCTCCTCTATAGAGGACAAGAAATTTTGGGGCAATCAGCAAAAAGCGCACGAGAAAATGAAGTACTTTCAAGGACCGCCATAGAATGGAGAGATGTTCACTAAAACGGTCATAATTTTGTCATTCGAGTCCGTGGTCGGACCCATAAGTACTAAACTGCTCACAAGCGAGCGCGCGCGAATCCAGAAAATACTCCCTTGCGCCAGAGGGCCCGGAGTGCCTCAACACGGCCTTAAGCAGACTTTTGGCCCCGAAAGTCAAAGAACATCATTCGTCGCTGTTTTTCGCACAAGTTTCAACCCATTGGCACTTCCTTTGAAGGAAATTCGAGAGATTATGTTGCTTATAGACATTAGCCCCCGGTAGGGACAAACGTATTTTCTCGCAGATGCTCTATGATCCGCAATCTCATTTGGCCAGAATTGAAGAAAATCCAGCGGCTATATGCCTTATTCTCCTTGTTTTCACCGGATGGCATGTCAGAATCACGCGCGGAAAGCCAAGAACAAAAGGGCATTCCTGCATCGGTCAATATATATGTGGAAACGATATCTCCTCTATAGAGGACAAGAAATTTTGGGGCAATCAGCAAAAAGCGCACGAGAAAATGAAGTACTTTCAAGGACCGCCATAGAATGGAGAGATGTTCACTAAAACGGTCATAATTTTGTCATTCGAGTCCGTGGTCGGACCCATAAGTACTCAAACTGCTCACAAGCGAGCGCGAATCCAGAAAATACTCCCGCTTGCGCCAGAGGCCCGGAGTGCCTCAACAGCCTTAAGCAGGACTTTTGGCCCGAAAGTCAAAGAACATCATTCGTCGCTGTTTTTCGACAAGTTTCAACCCATTGGCACTTCCTTTTGAAGGAAATTCGAGAGATTATGTTGCTTATAGACATTAGCCCCTCGGTAGGGACAAACGATTTTCTCGCAGATGCTCTATGATCCGCAATCTCATTTGGCCAGAATTGAAGAAAATCCAGCGGCTATATGCCTTATTCTCCTGTTTTTCACGGATGGCATGTCAGAACTCACGCGCGCGGAAAGCCAAGAACAAAAGGGCATTCCTGCATCGGTCAATATATATGTGGAAACGATATCTCCTCTATAGAGGACAAGAAATTTTGGGGCAATCAGCAAAAAGCGCACGAGAAAATGAAGTACTTTCAAGGACCGCCATAGAATGGAGAGATGTTCACTAAAACGGTCATAATTTTGTCATTCGAGTCCGTGTCGGACCCACAAGTACTCAAACTGCTCACAAGCGAGCGCGCTAATCCAGAAAATACTCCCCTTGCGCCAGAGGCCCGGAGTGCCTCAACACGGCCTTAAGCAGGACTTTTGGCCCCGAAAGTCAAAGAACATCATTCGTCGCTGTTTTTCGCACAAGTTTCAACCCATTGGCACTTCCTTTGAAGGAAATTCGAGAGATTATGTTGCTTATAGACATTAGCCCTCGGTAGGGACAAACGTATCTTTCTCGCAGATGCTCTATGATCCGGCAATCTCATTTGGTCAGAATTGAAGAAAATCCAGCGCTATATGCCTTATTCTCCTTGTTTTCACGGATGGCATGTCAGAACTCACGCGCGGAAAGCCAAGAACAAAAGGGCATTCCTGCATCGGTCAATATATATGTGGAAACGATATCTCCTCTATAGAGGACAAGAAATTTTGGGGCAATCAGCAAAAAGCGCACGAGAAAATGAAGTACTTTCAAGGACCGCCATAGAATGGAGAGATGTTCACTAAAACGGTCATAATTTTGTCATTCGAGTCCGTGTCGGACCCATAAGTACTCAAACTGCTCACGCGCGAGCGCGCGCTAATCCAGAAAATACTCCCGCTTGCGCCAGAGGCCCGGAGTGCCTCAACACGGCCTTAAGCAGGACTTTTGGCCCCGAAAGTCAAAGAACATCATTCGTCGCTGTTTTTCGCACAAGTTTCAACCCATTGGCACTTCCTTTTGAAGGAAATTCGAGAGATTATGTTGCTTATAGACATTAGCCCCTGGTAGGGACAAACGTATTTTCTCGCAGATGCTCTATGATCCGCAATCTCATTTGGTCAGAATTGAAGAAAATCCAGCGCTATATGCCTTATTCTCCTTGTTTTCACGGATGGCATGTCAGAACTCACGCGCGGAAAGCCAAGAACAAAAGGGCATTCCTGCATCGGTCAATATATATGTGGAAACGATATCTCCTCTATAGAGGACAAGAAATTTTGGGGCAATCAGCAAAAAGCGCACGAGAAAATGAAGTACTTTCAAGGACCCCATAGAATGGAGAGATGTTCACTAAAACGGTCATAATTTTGTCATTCGAGTCCGTGGTCGGACCCACAAGTACTCAAACTGCTCAGCAAGCGAGCGCCGCGAATCCAGAAAATACTCCCGCTTGCGCCAGAGGCCCGAGTGCCTCAACACGGCCTTAAGCAGACTTTTGGCCCCGAAAGTCAAAGAACATCATTCGTCGCTTGTTTTTCGCACAAGTTTCAACCCATTGGCACTTCCTTTTGAAGGAAATTCGAGAGATTATGTTGCTTATAGACATTAGCCCCTCGGTAGGGACAAACGTATTTTTCTCGCAGATGCTCTATGATCCGGCAATCTCATTTGGCCAGAATTGAAGAAAATCCAGCGGCTATATGCCTTATTCTCCTTGTTTTCACGGATGGCATGTCAGAATCTCACGCTGTGGAAAGCCAAGAACAAAAGGGCATTCCTGCATCGGTCAATATATATGTGGAAACGATATCTCCTCTATAGAGGACAAGAAATTTTGGGGCAATCAGCAAAAAGCGCGAGAAAATGAAGTACTTTCAAGGACCGCCATAGAATGGAGAGATGTTCACTAAAACGGTCATAATTTTGTCATTCGAGTCCGTGTCGGACCCATAAGTACTAAACTGCTCAAAGCGAGCGCTGAATCCAGAAAATACTCCCGCTTGCGCCAGAGGCCCGGAGTGCCTCAACACGGCCTTAAGCAGACTTTTGGCCCCGAAAGTCAAAGAACATCATTCGTCGCTGTTTTTCGCACAAGTTTCAACCCATTGGCACTTCCTTTGAAGGAAATTCGAGAGATTATGTTGCTTATAGACATTAGCCCCTCGGTAGGGACAAACGTATTTTCTCGCAGATGCTCTATGATCCGCAATCTCATTTGGTCAGAATTGAAGAAAATCCAGCGCTATATGCCTTATTCTCCTTGTTTTCACGGATGGCATGTCAGAAACTCACGCGCGGAAAGCCAAGAACAAAAGGGCATTCCTGCATCGGTCAATATATATGTGGAAACGATATCTCCTCTATAGAGGACAAGAAATTTTGGGGCAATCAGCAAAAGCGCACGAGAAAATGAAGTACTTTCAAGGACCGCCATAGAATGGAGAGATGTTCACTAAAACGGTCATAATTTTGTCATTCGAGTCCGTGGTCGACCCATAAGTACTCAAACTGCTCACAAGCGAGCGCGAAATCCAGAAAATACTCCCTTGCTGCCAGAGGCCCGGAGTGCCTCAACACGGCCTTAAGCAGACTTTTGGCCCCGAAAGTCAAAGAACATCATTCGTCGCTGTTTTTCGATAAGTTTCAACCCATTGGCACTTCCTTTGAAGGAAATTCGAGAGATTATGTTGCTTATAGACATTAGCCCCTCGTAGGGACAAACGTATTTTCTCGCAGATGCTCTATGATCCGCAATCTCATTTGGCCAGAATTGAAGAAAATCCAGCGGCTATATGCCTTATTCTCCTTGTTTTCACGGATGGCATGTCAGAATCACGCGCGCGAAAGCCAAGAACAAAAGGGCATTCCTGCATCGGTCAATATATATGTGGAAACGATATCTCCTCTATAGAGGACAAGAAATTTTGGGGCAATCAGCAAAAAGCGCACGAGAAAATGAAGTACTTTCAAGGACCGCCATAGAATGGAGAGATGTTCACTAAAACGGTCATAATTTTGTCATTCGAGTCCGTGGTCGGACCCACAAGTACTAAACTGCTCACGGCGAAGCAGCGCGAATCCAGAAAATACTCCCCGCTTGCGCCAGAGGCCCGGAGTGCCTCAACACGGCCTTAAGCAGACTTTTGGCCCCGAAAGTCAAAGAACATCATTCGTCGCTGTTTTTCGCACAAGTTTCAACCCATTGGCACTTCCTTTGAAGGAAATTCGAGAGATTATGTTGTTTATAGACATTAGCCCCTCGGTAGGGACAAACGTATTTTCTCGCAGATGCTCTATGATCCGCAATCTCATTTGGTCAGAATTGAAGAAAATCCAGCGCTATATGCCTTATTCTCCTTGTTTTCACGGATGGCATGTCAGAACTCACGCGCGGAAAGCCAAGAACAAAAGGGCATTCCTGCATCGGTCAATATATATGTGGAAACGATATCTCCTCTATAGAGGACAAGAAATTTTGGGGCAATCAGCAAAAAGCGACGAGAAAATGAAGTACTTTCAAGGACCGCCATAGAATGGAGAGATGTTCACTAAAACGGTCATAATTTTGTCATTCGAGTCCGTGGTCGGACCCACAAGTACTCAAACTGCTCATGCGAGCGCGCTAATCCAGAAAATACTCCCCGCTTGCGCCAGAGGCCCGGAGTGCCTCAACACGGCCTTAAGCAGACTTTTGGCCCCGAAAAGTCAAAGAACATCATTCGTCGCTGTTTTTCGACAAGTTTCAACCCATTGGCACTTCCTTTGAAGGAAATTCGAGAGATTATGTTGCTTATAGACATTAGCCCTCGGTAGGGACAAACGATTTTCTGCAGATGCTCTATGATCCGGCAATCTCATTTGGTCGAATTGAAGAAAATCCAGCGGCTATATGCCTTATTCTCCTTGTTTTCGCCGGATGGCATGTCAGAACTCACGCTGCGGAAAGCCAAGAACAAAAGGGCATTCCTGCATCGGTCAATATATATGTGGAAACGATATCTCCTCTATAGAGGACAAGAAATTTTGGGGCAATCAGCAAAAAGCGCACGAGAAAATGAAGTACTTTCAAGGACTCGCCATAGAATGGAGAGATGTTCACTAAAACGGTCATAATTTTGTCATTCGAGTCCGTGGTCGGACCCACAAGTACTAAACTGCTCACGCAGCGAGCGCTAATCCAGAAAATACTCCCGCTTGCGCCAGAGGCCCGAGTGCCTCAACACGGCCTTAAGCAGGACTTTTGGCCCCGAAAGTCAAAGAACATCATTCGTCGCTGTTTTTCACACAAGTTTCTGAACCCATTGGCACTTCCTTTTGAAGGAAATTCGAGAGATTATGTTGCTTATGAAAGAAGTCCACATACCCCCCTCGAGTTTCAGGAGTAGTCTACTTAACCCCCTCAAGTATAAAACCGGGTATAACACCATCTAAACTTTACAAAACCATTTAAAACACCCCCTGAAAGCTTTATAAGTGGTTTTGAGAGCAGTTTTGTCCATGTGGCCTTCAACGACATGTTTCTCCGTGGAGCGTCGATATAGGCGCAGTCCTGGGCGGTGCATCCTTGCCATCAGAAACCCCACCGCCATCTGATGCTGCAACTCGCATTCGCTCCTATCTCCGTAGCTCAGCCAACTCCAACGCTAGACCCCAAAGGGACAGGGACATTTGTCTGTTTGGGTAGCGAAAAGGGCGGACAGTCGGCCGACACATCCATGCCCAACGCTGCATGAGTCGTCTTGACCCCAAACTGTCCGCTCCCGAGCTCTTCATCCCGCCATGAACCATGCATGCGCTCTTCGTCTGCCGCCAGAGAGCTCGTCATACCGCCGCCAGCGGTTTCGCCTCACCCGCCCAGCCCGCCCCACACCGCCAAGCTCGCCCATCATGTTGCTCGCATGGTGCACCACCGACACCATATCCATTTTCACATTGTCGCTTTAGCTCAACGCTGCTGTGTACTCTCCGCCCGGTGATACGACGCGACGATGACAACGACATCGACGATTCCACCGAACCTCCTCCGTGGCAACTTGATCTACCCCGATCAATTAGCAACAGCGCCGCATACGCAGCCACCGGTTAATTAATCTTGACGCCACCGAAGGCAACACATGCACATACACAAGCTCATGATTGATCCTTACTTAGATCGATTCAGCACTAGTGCACACAACACTCAAAACGACGATCGGCAAAGGAGTACTCCACCAGCTCCTCCCCTTGTGCATGCACCTTTCATTTGCCTCTAGGCGGCGTGCGCCATAGTTGCTCCGGCTCCATCGCTTGTCGCGCCCAGCCCGACATGTCTTCCTCGCTACCGTTGTCCATGGACATGAAGAACTCGCAGAGCTCGGCAAGTTCCTGCAGGGATGTTGCATTGCCAACTACCAGGATGCAGGCATGCAGCCACGCTACAGGACCTTCACACATCTTCGCCGTGCCACGGTTGTACAGCCACATTGAACCACTCCAGCTACTGCTCATCAGTGCCACCACTGACGGAAGCAGCATGAGTAGCACCACGAGGCACTACGAGCCGGTGCATAGTAGGGGAGAGATTTGAGTCCCTGACAAGTGGGCCCTATCTTCACCTTAGCCAGTTGAATCACGCCAGATTGCAAAACCGCCTACTAAAACAGCTTATAACATGATGTGGGGGTAATTTATCTTGTTTTGTAAACATCAGGGGGTGATATACCCGGTTTTGTAGTTGAGGGGGTTAAGTAGCCGATTTCTGAAACTTCAGGGGGTTATGTGGACTTCTTTCGTTGCTTATAGACATTAGCCCTCGGTAGGGACAAACGCATTTTCGCAGATGCTCTATGATCCGGGCAATCTCATTTGGTCGTAAATTGAAGAAAATCCAGCGGCTATATGCCTTATTCTCCTTGTTTTCGCCGGATGGCATGCTGCAACTCACGCGCGTGAAAGCCAGGTACAAAAGGGCATTCCTGGCATCGGTCAATATATAAGTGGAAGCGATATCTCCTCTATAGAGGACAAGAAATTTTTGGGCAATGAGGCAAAGAGCGCACGAGAAAGTGAAGTACTTTCAAGGACTGCCATAGAATGGAGAGATGTTCACTAAAACGGTCATAATTTTGTCATTCGGAGTCCGTGTCGGACCCACAAGTACTCAAACTGCTCGCGGCGAGCGCGCGAATCCAGAAATTACTCCCCGCTATCGCCAGAGGCCCGAGTACCTCAACACGGCCTTAAGCAGGAGTTTTGGCCCCGAAAGTCAAAGAACATCATTCGTCATTGTTTTTCGTGCAAGTTTCAACCCATTGGCACTTCCTTTTGAAGGAAATTCGAGAAATTATGTTGCTTATAGACATGAGCCCCCGATAGGGACAAACGTATCTTCCTACAGATGCTCTATGATCCGCAATCTCATTTCGACGAAATTGAAGAAAATCCAGCGCTATATGCCTTATTCTCCTTGTTTTCACGGATGGCATGTCAGAACTCACGCGCGCGAAAGCCAAGAACAAAAGGGCATTCCCTGCATCGTCAATATATATGTGGAAACGATATCTCCTTTATAGAGGACAAGAAATTTTGGGGCAATCAGCAAAAAGCGATAAGAAAATGAAGTACTTTCAAGGACTGCCATAGAATGGGGAGATGTTCACTAAAACGCTTATAATTTTGTCATTTGAGTCCGTGTCGGACCCACAAGTACTAAACTGCTCATGTGAGCGCCGAATCCAGAAAATACTTCCCGCCACGCCAGAGGACCGAGTGCCCTCAACACGGCCTTAAGCAGGACTTTTGGCCCAAGGTCAAAGAACATCATTCGTCGCTGTTTTTCGACAAGTTTCAACCCATTGGCACTTCCTTTGAAGGAAATTCGAGAGATTATGTTGCTTATAGACATTAGCCCTCGGTAGGGACAAACGCATTTTCTCGCAGATGCTCTATGATCCGGCAATCTCATTTGGCCAGAATTGAAGAAAATCCAAAGGGCTATATGCCTTATTCTCCTTGTTTTCACGGATGGCATGTCAGAACTCATGCGCGCTGATAGAGGCAGGGTGTCCCGATCTTCGATGAGATGATAACTATCGATTTGGTGGAGACGACTTTTGACGATCCGACTACAAACTTGCACGAAGTTGCGCCTTAGCAATCGCTAAACCAACTCCGAGAGGTTATTGACCACGCCGAGCACAATCAACTCGACCATGAAGGTCTATTCCTGCAAGCAATCAAGAACAAGCAAGAATATGATAAAAGCAATCTGAATATTGCGTAGTATGTATGAAGTATTGATAAAGGTGGGGATCCGTATGATGAGGACATGACTACCTTGATAAGACCAAAAATATTGCATACATGCATATTTGTCGTGATTTCTAGTGCAAACTATTCAATAATATATTTATGTTATCCGTAACAAAAATACTTCACATACTTTTGTGCTTTGTCTAATTGCAGGTGTATGGGACATTTGTACAATCCACATATGAAGATAAGGGAAAAGGAGAAGTTTAGGTGTTGTTCAAAAGTCTTCTCACGTCACTTTTGGGCCAAGAGAAGATAGAGTCCAAGTCTCTCACGTTCTGATTCAGATTCGGACTGCACAGACATACCTGACTCAAAACGTCAACAACTTTTTCATACGGACCTGAATTGGGTGATTCTTTTCTTGTTGGAAAGTAGATTTCATGCTCTTTCCAGCACAGTTGAATCAAATTAAAATCCATCCGGAGCGTTAAGTTGTGGACGAAACAATCTGACGCTGCAGCAGAATCCGAGTCAAACCACAAGTCCAAAGGTGTTACGCCACCTCCACTTGGGCCCATGAGCCTTGTACGACCTAGGTTAGTTTTAGGCTGCCTTGGGACGCCCTCCCACCTCCTTGGCCGCCACCCCTTGCTCCTATATAAGTAGATCCATCTAGTAGCTTTTCCTTGGGATTTGTTTAGTTAAAAGTTAGCCATTGCAACTTCGTACTTCGCTTGTGTCCAACGACTGCACTCAAGACCGCCACGGATCCTCACCTTTATCAATACTTCATACATACCGCAATATCCAGATTGCTTTTATCATATTCTTGCTTGTTCTTCGATTGCTTGCAGGAATAGACCTTCGTGGTCGTTGATTGTGCTCCGCGTGGTCAATAACCTCTCGGAGTTGGTTTCGCGATTGCTAAGGCGCAACGTCAGGCACGCTTGTAGTCGGATCACAAAGTCGCTCCACCAAATCGATAGTTATCATCTCATCGAAAGATCGACACCCCGCCTATCAAGTGGTATCGTTTTCAGTTTGCTCGGTGAGATTTTACAGTTTTTCATAGTTTAGATCGATCCGCTGCTCATACCTATAGTCCATGAAAAGCCACAAAAAGTTAGATCTGTTCATCCTTTATCCAAGCCACCGAGCCTTTTGCAATTTTCTATTCGCTGTTTGCATAGTTGAATTATCGGTTGCATCGCCGTGTCGGCTTGCTGGTCTTAGTGTCTAGTTCCTTTAGAGTTTCGAAGTTCTGTTCACATTAGTCACGCCACCGCTGCATCATTATCCTTCCGTTGTCCACCATCCCATCTATTAATTTCACCACGTATACCCGCTGTTCATTGTCATAATCATAGTTGAGGTCATTCACATCTTTGCCTCGATCCAATCTGCATCTTATCTAGTTTGTCTTGGAAAGAGGGAGAAAAAAGAGAAAAAAAGAAAGAAAAAAAAGAAAAGGAGAGAAGAAAAGAAAAAAGTGTGAGAAAAAAAGAGAGAAGAAAAAATTCAGATCTATTTAGAATCAATCTCGCACCTGAATTCGGATTAGAATCTGTTTTATGACTGTTCAGTAAAATAGGTGTATCTTTCTCATACGAAGTCCGCTTTGGCTCCGTGAGTACTCAAATTGAAGCTAATGACGAGCCGCATGTAAATAGTTACAGAAGCTTGTTCAATATTTGACACCTCAAAATCGGCTTCTAAATAGGTCTTTTGCCCTCCAAGTTCGTGAACACAGCTTGTTCCAATTTTTCGTGCCAGTTTTAGAATTCTTTGACTCTCATATCAACTCGAATTGAGTGATTCTTTTGCATTGGAAAGCTTGAGTTAGTAGCATTCTTTGAAAGAATTTATCAGAAAATTGGCTCAAACTTTTCAAGAGGAAAGTTGAGAGAGAGAGTTGTTGTATGTCCCGCTTGGTAGTTGTTTTTCATCATTATCTTCACTACCATTGTGATCTTCACTTATATCTTGCTGTCAAGAGCTACTTAGTATCCTTAATAGATGCTAGTTGTGCTATGCCGTGACCTCATTAGTGTTCTAGGCTCGCCCTCTAGTCCGGGTCCAGCCTAGGACCAGCACAAGACTGTCAAGTGAGCGCTTATTCAACATTGCATCTCTGAATTGTTTATTGCTAAATTTTTGCTACCATATATAGCCAACCCAGCTCCACATATTTCTACACCGTATACGACGCTCCTCGGCAATCGCTTTTACACAATCTTCAGAGTTACTTGACACCGCTGGTTGCCTCGTCACCACCGCCGCATGGTAAGAACTTGTAAGATATTGATATTTGCTTTATCGTGAGCACTTTACAACCACATACTAGTAGTTCATAGGAACATTATTCTGGATTTTGTTTCTTGTTTCTACTAATCACGAGAGTTGGGAAGATCGACACTCCGCCTATCAAGTGGTATCGCTTTTCAGTTGCTCGTGAGAATTTCCAGCTTTCCCTAGATTAGATTTATTTTCTTACCTATTGTCCAAGAAAAGCCACAAAAATAGTTAGATCTATTCACCCTTTGTCCAAGCCACTCGAGCCTTTCCAATTTTCTTTTCATTGGTTGCATTATTGAATTATCGGTTGCATCGTCGTGTTGAGTTGCTGGTCTTAGTGTCTAGTTCCTTTAGAGTTTCGAGTTCTGTTCACATTAGTCACGCCGCTGCATCATTATGCCTTCCGTTGTCCACCATCCCATCTATTAATTTCACCACGTACACGCGCTGTTCATTGTCATAATCATAGTTGAGGTCATTCACATCTTCGCCAGATCCAATCTGCATCTTATCTAGTTTGTCTTGGAAAGAGGGAGAAAAAAAAGAGAGAAAAAAAAAGGAGAGAAAAATAAGAAAAAAAAAAGAAAAAGAGAGAGAAGAAAAAGAATAAAAGCGTGAGGAAAAAAAAAGAGAGAAGGAAAAAAATCGGATCTATCTAGAATCAATCTCGTACCTGAATTCGGATTGGAATCTGTTTTGTGCACTGTTCAGTAAAACAGGTGTATCTTCCTCATACGAAGTCCGTTTTGGCTCCGTGAGTACTCAAATTGAAGCTAGCGACGAGCCGATCTAAATAGTTGCAGAAGCTAGTTCAATATTTGACACCTCAAAATCGGCTTCTAAATAGGTCTTTTGCCCTCCGGTTCGTGAACACAGCTTGTTCCAATTTTCAGTCCAGTTTTAGAATTCTTGATTCCTCATATCAACTCGAATTGAGTGATTCTTTTGCATTGGAAAGCTTGAGTTAGTAGCATTCTTTGAAAGAATTTATCAGAAAATTGGCTCAAACTTTTCAAGAGGAAAGTTGAGAGAAAGTTGTTGTATGTCCCGCTTGGTAGTTGTTTTTCATCATTATCTTCACTACTGCCAGGATCTTCACTTATATCTTGCTGTCAAGAGCTACTTAGTATCCTTCATTGATGCTAGTTGTGCTACGCCATGACCTCATTAGTGTTCTAGGCTCGCCTCTAGTTCGGCTCCAGCCTAGGACCAGCACAAGACTGCTGCTGAGCGCTTATTCAACATTGCATCTCCGAATTGATTATTGCTAATCTTTTGCTACCATATATAGCCAACCCAGCTCCACATATTTCTACACCGTATACGACGCTCTCGGCAATCGCTTTACACAATCTTCGAGTTATTTGACATCGCTGGTTGCCTGTCACCACCGCCGCATGGTAAGAACTTGTAAGATATTGATATTTGCTTTATCGTGAGCACTTTACAACCACATCCTAGTAGTTCATAGGAACATTATTCTGAATTGTTTCTTGTTTCTACTAATCATGACAGGTTCTCGAGATAGAAGTTCTGGACGATGGACACATCTTCACCATCTCGAGAGTTAGGACAACACACACAACCACATGGTCAGTTATCTCTTTACCGCCATTTGAGGGTAGATTTAATCCTGCTATTTATCTAGCTTGGGAGTTTGAAGTAGAACAAGTTTTAGTAACCATGACTTTTCTGAACTTGAGCGAGTACGAACTGCCACTAGAGCATTTACTGGTTTTGCTTCAGTTTGGTGGAGTGCATTGTAAGAAAAATATTGATAACCAACCCACAACTTGGAAAGATTTGAAAGATGTAATGAGAAAACATTTTTCCTCCTTATTATCGCCGTGAATTGCTTCGCAAATTTGAACAATTTAAACAAGGCAACAACACTGTTCATGCTTACTACAAAGAGTTCAAATCTTATATGCATCATTGTGACATAGAAGAATCTAAGGATGATACAATGAATAGATTTTTGGTGGTTTGAACCATGATATTCGTGAAAGATTTCAGATATTCCTCGTTGCATTACAGGTATGTATGTTCGTGCTTGTACCTTTGAGAGACAGACACAGGAGGATGCATTGGGTGACTACAACAACTACTATTCCAGTTCATGTTCACCACCGCCGTTGGTTCCTCCACTGCTAGAGCAGCCCCACCTCGGATTGTGAGCGTGGCATCATCTCAAGAGCATGGTGCATTGTCTACGCCTGCACTTACATCAGCTACGCCTTTATGCATAAGGTAACAAAGAAGGTATTGATGATATAACTTTATATGAGAATGATGCATCCGTAGTTAACTTGAATGCATCATGTGTTGAGTTACCCGTGATTTGAGCACATCACCTATTTTAGAGAATCTTGAAACTGTCATGAATGCGCCATGTGATCAAACAACTGAAATACCAACAATTTTGAGTGCACCCATTGAATTAACTGTTGATGCAAAAGAATCAATGTTTAATCATTTTGATATGACCTCTAATCTTGGTGATGATTCTGCGTCGAATGACTCATTGCATGTTTGCTTATCTAAGCATGTTGTAGCATGTAAATTTGATTCAAATAAGGTTTATTCACCAATGTTGGGATGGTTTAATGATGAACATTGTCAAACTTTTGAAATAAATAAGAGCTTCACTTATATGTGCAAACTGAGTTGCAATATTTTCATGCCTTCTAGTTCTTGTGCTAATTTGTTGGTTTTAGATTTTATGAACTATGCAAGTTACTCATCTATTCACGTGTCATATATGCAAAAATTAAGGGAAGTAAAATGGATGACGATACATATACAACATGTACACCTTGTCTCTTTGTTAGCCACATTTCAGACTAAGCAATGCCGAGGACGGCTTTGTTTTCAAGAAGTGATTCAGTTGGAATCACACTGACTAATCACCTGTTATCATGTTCGTTTTTCTTCAGCACTAGTCATTTCACGTTCAGGCTGGCTGTTCAGTTTTCTTCGCCACCCCTGTTCATCATAAGCAGATCCATCTAGTAGCTTTCTTCTGGGTTTGTTTAGATCAAAGTTCGCTATAGCTGCAACTTCAAGCATGCTTAGGTTCAACCACTGCATTAAAGCGCCACCATAACCCCACCTTGATCAATAAAGCTTATCTTAATTCGCAATATCCAGATTGCATTCATTTTTGTTTGTTCTTCGTTGTCGCAGGAAATAGATCTTCGTGGTCAAGATCGTAGCACATTGAATTCTCGGAAGGTTTATTGCTAAGGCGCTGACGCCTTCGAGACGCCAGAAGTCGATCGTCAAAATCGACTTCCACCAAAGCGAATCCGCCATCTCATCGAAAGACGGACACCTTTGCCTCTATCAAGTGGTATCGAGCTGTTGATAGAGGCGGAGGTGTCCCGATCTTCGGCGAGATGATAACTATCGATTTGGTGGAGACGACTTTGACGATCCGACTACAAACGGCACGACGCTGCTTCTTAGCAATCGCGAAACCAACTCCGAGAGGTTATTGACCACGCCGAGCACAATCAACCTGACCAAGAAGGTCTATTCCTGCAAGCAATCAAGAACAAGCAAGAATATGATAAAAGCAATCTGGATATTATAGTATGTATGAAGTATGGATAAAGGTGGGGATCCATAAGCGGTCTTGGTCTGGTCGTGGACACAAACGGCACACACGGTTGCAATGGCTAACTTTAACTAAACAAATCCTCAAGGAAAAGCTACTAGATGGATCTACTTATATAGGAGCAAGGGTGGCGGCCAAGGAGGTGGGAGGACGTCCCAAGGCAGCCTAAAACTAACCCTAGGTCGTACAAGGCTCATGGGCCCAAGTGGAGGTGACGAACACCTTTGGACTTGTAGTTTGACTCGGATTCTGCTGCAGCGTCAGATTGTTTCGTCCACAACTTAACGCCCCGGATGGATTTTAAGGTGATTCCAACTGTGCTGGAAAGAGCATGAAATCTACTTTCCAACAAGAAAAGAATCACCCAATTCGAGTCCGTATGAAAAGTTGTTGACGTTTTGAGTCAGGTATGTCTGTGCAGTCCGAATCTGAATCCAGAACGTGAGAGACTTGGACTCTATCTTCTCTGGCCCAAAAGTGACGTGAGAAGACTTTTGAACAGCACCTAAACTTCTCCTTTTCCCTTATCTTCATATGTGGATTGTACAAATGTCCCATACACCTGCAATTAGACAAAACACAAAAGTATGTGAAGTATTTTTGTTCTGGATAACATAAATATATTATTGAATAGTTTGCACTAGAAATCACCTGACAAATATGCATGTATGCAATATTTTTGGTCTTATCCAAGGTAGTCATGTCCTCATCACCGTAAGCGTTCTTTGTCTGGTCGTTGGACACAAACGAAGTACACGAAGTTGCAATGGCTAACTTTTAACTAAACAAATCCCTAGAAAAAAGCTACTAGATGGATCTACTTATATAGGAGCAAGGCGTGACGTCCAAGGAGGTGGGAGAACGTCCTAAGGCAGCCTAAAACAAACCCTAGGTCGTACAAGGCTCATGGGCCCAAGTGGAGGTGACGTAACACCTTTGGACATGTAGTTTGACTCGGATTCTGCTGCAGCATCAGATTGTTTCGTCCATAACTCAACGCTCCGGACGATTTTTAAGGTGATTCCAACTGTGATGGAAAGAGCATGAAATATACTTTCCAACAAAAAAAGAATCACCCAATTCGGAGTCCGTATGAAAAAGTTGTTAGCGTTTTGAGTCAGGTATGTCTGTGTAGTCTGAATCCAGAACGTGAGAGACTTGGACTCTATCTTCTCTTGGCCCAAAAGTGACGTGAGAATACTTTTTGGACAGCACCTAAACTTCTCCTTGTCCCTTATCTTCGTATGTGGATTGTACAAATGTCCCATACACCTGCAATTAGACAAAACACAAAAGTATGTGAAGTATTTTTGTTCTGGATAACATAAATATATTATTGAATAGTTTGCACTAGAAATCACCTGACAAATATTTTTGGTCTTATCCAAGGTAGTCATGTCCTCATCATCCTCCCCTTCTTGAAAACAAAGCCGTCCTCGGCGTTGCTTAATCTTAAATGTGTCTAACAAAAGAGACAAGGTGTACATGTTGTATATGTATACGTCGTCCATTTTTACTTCCCTTGATTTTTTCATATATGACACATGAATAGATGGGTAACTTGCATAGTTCATAAAATCTAAAGCCAACAAATTAGCACAAGAACTAGAAGGCATGAAAATATTGCAACTCAGTTTGCACGTATAAGTGAAGCTCTTATTTATTTCAAAAGATTGACAATGTTCATCATTAAACCATCCCAACATTGGTGAATAAACCTTATTTGAATCAAATTTACATGCTACAACATGCTTAGATAAGCAAATATGCAATGAGTCATTCGATACGCACTCATCACCAAGATTAGAGGTCATATCAAAATGATTAAACATTCATTCTTTTGCATCTACAGTTAATTCAATAGGTGCTCTCAAAATTGTTGGTATTTCAGTTGTTTGATCACATGGCAAAGTTAAATTATCAACATAATCCTCTAAAATAGGTGGTGTGATCAAAGTAGTGGGTAGCTCAACACATGATGTATTCAAGTTAAATAGGCATGCATCATTCTCATGTAAAAGTGGAAAATCTCTACCTTTGTCATTACCTCTTATAGTCAACTCAGATGATGCAGGCACTCTCGATGGTGATGTGTCACATGGTGGAGATGATGTAGTCCTCGCAACAACGGATGTGGTTGTCATAGTGCGCCTAGTAGTTGAATAAACATCTGTATCAACAGTTGAATGTGCACCGCGCTTGTTCTCCTTGTGGGCAACACGCCGCTTTATTTCCTGTTCAGCTTTGCAAGCAAGACGAAACAAATGGTCCATAGGATAACACTCTTCATGAATTAGTATCTCCTGAATATTATGGTTTAATCCTCCCAAAATCTATCCATAAAATCTTCTTCACTTTCTTCTAAAATGAGTGCAACATGGTAGTTTGTAAATCATCATAATATTTTGTTACGTGTCACTACCTTGTTTTAAATGTTCCAGCTTTTTAATCATGCCACGAGTATAATAAACATCGATTTAATCTATCTCTCATGACATGTTTTAAATCATCCCAAGTATTAGGTACATAATCAGGGTGTAACCGACAATATTCACTCCACCAAACTAGAGCATAACCAGTGAAAGAACCAACCACAACCGTAACTTTTTTACGTTCATCAAATTATGGGAAGCAAATATATTATTTATGTCTAACTCCCATTCAATATATAAAGCAGGTCTAAAACGGCCATTAAATGGTGGTATAGAAACATGAACCTGATCAAGTGCATTTGGATGTTTGTGCACCTCTCGTGACGGTTCTGGTATTTGCATAGGTGGTGGTATGTCTCCCGCGATCGACAAAGCCCATGAATTGACTCTGGATCCTATCATGATTACTAGAACAAGAAACAAAATCCAAAAATAATGTTCCTATATCTACTAGGATGTGGTGGTAAACGCCACAAGAAAGCAAATATCAATGTCTTACAAGTTTTTACCATGCAGCAAAGCGTGATCGCAACCAGCGTGTCAAGTAACTCAATATTGAGTAAAGCGATTGCCGGGAGCGACGATACACGGTGTAGAAATATGTGGAGCTGGGTTGGCTATATATGGTAGCAAAAGATTAGCAATAATAAATTCAAAGATGCAATGTTGAATAAACGCCAACGACGGTATCAGGCTGGTCCTAGGCTAGACCGACTAGTGACGCGAGCCTAGAACACTAATGAGGTCACGGCGAAGCACAACTAGCATCAATGAAGGATACTAAGTAGCTCTTGACAAAGAAAATATAAGTGAAGATAATGATGAAAACAACTGCCACGCAGGATATACAACAACTCTCTCTCCAACTTTTCTCTTGAAAAGTTTGAGCCAATTTTCTGATAAATTTTCAAAGAATGCTACTAACTCAATCTTTCCAATGCAAAAAGAATCACTCAATTCCGAGTTGATATGAGGAGTCAAAGAATTCTAAAACTGGCCTGAAAAATTGGAACAAGCTGTGCTAACGAACTTCGGAGGGCAAAAAGACCTATTTAGAAGACGATTTTGAGGTGTCAAATATTGAACTAGCTTCTGCAACTATTTAGATGCGGCTCGTTGCTAGCTTCAATTTGAGTACTCATGGAGCCAAAACGGAGTTCGTATGAGGAAGATACACCTGTTTTACTGAACAGTGCGCAAAACAGATTCCAATCCGAATTCAGGTACGAGGTTGATTCTTGATAGATCCGATTTTTTTCTCTCTTTTTTTCTCAAGCTTTTTTTTTTTTTTTCTCTATTTTTGTTTTTTCTTTTTTCTTTTTTTTCTATCTTTTTTTCCTCTGTCCAAGACAAACTAGATAAGATGCAGATTGGATCAAAGCGAAGATGTGAATGACCTCAACTATGATTATGATAATAAACAAGGCGAGCACGTGGTGAAAATTAATGGATGGGATGGTGGACAACGAAGGGATAATGATGCAGCGGCGGCGACTAATGTGAACAGAACTCAAACTCTAAAGGAACTAGACAATAAGACCAGCAACCCGACACGACGATGCAACCGATAATTCAACTATGCAAGCAATGAATAGAAAATTGCAAAGGCTCACACCGCTTGGATAAAGGATGAACAAATCTAACTTTTTTGTGGCTTTTTCATAGACCGAGGTATGAATGATGATGCGCCGATACCACTTGATAGAGACAAAGGCATCACGTAACCCCACCTTGATCAATAAAGCTTTCTCTTATATTCGCAATATCCAGATTGCAATCTTAGTTTCTTGCTTGTTCTTTGTTTGCTCACAGAAATAGACCTTCGTGGTCGTTGATCGTGTTCGTGTGGTCAATAACCTCTCGGAGTTGATTTAGCGACATAAGGCGCGACGCCCTCTCACGCCCATAGTCGATCGCCAAAGTCGACTTCATCCAAAACGATAGCCACCATCTCATCGAAAGACGGACACCTTTGCTCTATCAGCGTGAAAGCCAGAACAAAAGGGCATTCTCAAGGCCGGTCAATATATATATGGAAACGATATTCCTCTATAGAGGACAAGAAATTTTGGGGCAATCAGCAAAAAGCGACGAGAAAATGAAGTACTTTCATGGACTGCCATAGAATGGATAGATGTTCACTAAAACGGTCATAATTTTGTCATTCGGAGCCCGTGGTCGGACACATAAGTATTAAACTGCTCAAGCGCAGCACGCGAATCCAGAAAATACTCGCTATGCCAGAGGCCCGGAGTGCCTCCAATACGGCCTTAAGCAGACTTTTGGTCCCGAAAGTTGAAGAACATCATTCCTCGCTATTTTCGACAAGTTTCAACACATTGGCACTTCCTTTGAAGGAAATTCGAGAGACTATGTTGCTTATAGACATTAGCTCCTCGGTAGGGACAAACGTATCTTTCTACAGATGCTCTATGAACCGGCAATCTTATTTGGTCAGAATTGAAGAAAATCCAGCGGTATATGCCTTATTCTCCTTGTTTTCGCCGGATGGCATGCCGCAACTCACGCTGCGCGGAAAGCCAAGAACAAAAGGGTTTTCCGCATCACCAAGATATATGTGGAAACGATATCTCCTCTATAGAGGACAAGAAATTTTGGGGTAATCAGCAAAAAGCGCACGAGAAAATGAAGTACTTTCCAGGACTGCCATAGAATGGAGAGATTTCACTAAAACGGTCATAATTTTGTCATTTGAGTCCGTGGTCGACCCACAAGTACTCAAATGCTCAAGGCGAAGCGGGCTAATCCAGAAATGGTCCTCGCTGCACCAGAGGCCCGAGTGCCTCAACACGGCCTTAAGCGGACTTTTGGCCCCGAAAGTCAAAGAACATCATTCTTCGTGTTTTTCGACAAGTTTCAACCCATTGACACTTCCTTTTGAAGGAAATTCGAGATATTATGTTGCTTATAGACATTAGCCCTACTGGTAGGGACAAACGCATTTTCTCAGCAGATGTTCTATGATTCGGCAAACTCATTTGGTCAGAATTGAAGAAAATCCAGCGGCTATATGCGTTATTCTCCTTGTTTTCACGGATGGCATGTCAGAACTCACGCTGCGGAAAGCCAAGAACAAAAGGGCATTCCCTGCATCACCAATATATATGTGGAAACGATATCTCTCTATAGAGGACAAGAAATTTTGGGGCAATCAGCAAAAGCGATGAGAAAATGAAGTATTTTCAAGGACCGCCATAGAATGGACAGATGTTCACTAAAACGGTAATAATTTTGTCATTCGAGTCCGTGTTGGACCCATAAGTACTAAACTGCCACAAGCGAGCGGGCGATCCAGAAATGCTCGCAAGGCCAGAGGCCCGGAGTGCCTCAACACGGCCTTAAGCTGGACTTTTGGCCCCGAAAGTCAAAGAATATCATTCGTCATTGTTTTTCGACAAGTTTCAACCCATTGGCACTTCCTTTTGAAGGAAATTCGAGAGATTATGTTGCTTATAGACATTAGCCCCCGGTAGGGACAAACGTATCTTCTCGCAGATGCTCTATGATCCCGCAATCTCATTTGGACGAATTGAAGAAAATCCAGCGCTATATGCCTTATTCTCCTTGTTTTCACGGATGGCATGTCAGAAGTCACGCTGCGAAAGCCAAGAACAAAAGCGCATTCCTGCATCACCAATATATATGTGGAAACGATATCTCCTCTATAGAGGACAAGAAATTTTGGGGCAATCAGCAAAAGCGATGAGAAAATGAAGTACTTTCAAGGACCGCCATAGAATGGACAGATGTTCACTAAAACGGTCATAATTTTGTCATTCAAGTCCGTGTTGGACCCACAAGTATTCAAACTGTCATGTGAGCGGGCGATCCAGGAAATGCTCCCCGCTACGCCAGAGGCCCGGAGTGCCTCAACATGGCCTTAAGCAGACTTTTGGCCCCGAAAGTCAAAGAACATCATTCGTCATTGCTTTTCGCAAGTTTCAACACATTGGCACTTCCTTTGAAGGAAATTGAGAGATTATGTTGCTTATAGACATTAGCTCCCCGGTAGGGACAAACGCATCTTTCTACAGATGCTCTATGAACCGGCAATCTTATTTGGTCAGAATTGAAGAAAATCCAGCGGTATATGCCTTATTCTCCTTGTTTTCACGGATGGCATGCCGCAACTCACGCTGCGGAAAGCCAAGAACAAAAGGGTTTTCCGCATCACCAAGATATATGGAAACGATATCTCCTCTATAGAGGACAAGAAATTTTGGGGTAATCAGCAAAAAGCGCACGAGAAAATGAAGTACTTTCCAGGATCGCCATAGAATGGAGAGATGTTCACTAAAACGGTCATAATTTTGTCATTTGAGTCCGTGGTCGACCCATAAGTACTCAAATGCTCAAGCAAGCGAGCGGGCTAATCCAGAAATGCTCCCGCTTGCACCAGAGGCCCGAGTGCCTCAACACGGCCTTAAGCGGACTTTTGGCCCCGAAAGTCAAAGAACATCATTCTTCGCTGTTTTTCGCATAAGTTTCAACCCATTGGCACTTCCTTTGAAGGAAATTGAGAGATTATGTTGCTTATAGACATTAGCCCCGCTGGTAGGGACAAACGCATCTTTCGCAGACGCCTATGATTCGGCAAACTCATTTGGTCAGAATTGAAGAAAATCCAGCTGCTATATGCGTTATTCTCCTTGTTTTCACGGATGGCATGTCAGTAACTCACGCTGCGGAAAGCCAAGAACAAAAGGGCATTCCTGCATCACCAATATATATGTGGAAACGATATCTCCTCTATAGAGGACAAGAAATTTTGGGGCAATCAGCAAAAGCGATGAGAAAATGAAGTATTTTCAAGGACGCCATAGAATGGACAGATGTTCACTAAAACGGTAATAATTTTGTCATTCGAGTCCGTGTTTGACCCATTAAGTACTAAACTGCCACAAGAAGCGGGCGATCCAGAAATGCTCCGCTTGCGCCAGAGGCCCGGAGTGCCTCAAATATGGCCTTGCTGGACTTTTGGCCCCGAAAGTCAAAGAATATCATTCGTCAGCTGTTTTTCGACAAGTTTCAACCCATTGGCACTTCCTTTGAAGGAAATTCGAGAGATTATGTTGCTTATAGACATTAGCCCTCGGTAGGGACAAACGCATCTTTCGCAGATGCTCTATGATCCGCAATCTCATTTGGACGAATTGAAGAAAATCCAGCGCTATATGCCTTATTCTCCTTGTTTTCGCCGGATGGCATGTCAGAAGTCACGCTGCGGAAAGCCAAGAACAAAAGCGCATTCCTCGCATCACCAATATATATGTGGAAACGATATCTCCTCTATAGAGGACAAGAAATTTTGGGGCAATCAGCAAAAGCGCAAGAGAAAATGAAGTATTTTCAAGGACTGCCATAGAATGGACAGATGTTCACTAAAACGGTCATAATTTTGTCATTCAAGTCCGTGTTGGACCCACAAGTACTAAACTGCTCATGTGAGCGGGCGATCCAGAATGCTCCTCGCCACGCCAGAGGCCCGGAGTGCCTCAAATATGGCTTTAAGCAGGACTTTTGGCCGTGAAAGTCAAAGAACATCATTCGTCGCTGTTTTTCGCACAAGTTTCAACCCATTAGCACAACCTTTGAAGGAAATTGAGAGATTATGTTGTTTATAGATATTAGCCTCGGTAGGGACAAACGATCTTTCTCGCATATGCTCTATGATCCCGCAATCTCATTTGGCCGTAGAATTGAAGAAAATCCAGCGCTATATGCCTTATTCTCCTTGTTTTCGCCGGATGGCTTGCTGCAACTCACGCTGCGGAAAGCCAGAACAAAGGGCATTCCCGCATCGGTCAATATATAAGTGGAACTGATATCTCCTCTATAGAGGACAAGAAATTTTGGGGCAATCAGGCAAAAAGCGCACGAGAAAATGAAGTACTTTCAAGGACTGCCATAGAATGGAGAGATGTTCACTAAAACGGTCATAATTTTGTCATTCGGAGCCCGTGTCGGAGTGATGTAGGGTGGAACCCTATAGTGTCGATCTTTCACGTTTGGAGTGGATCCTACGGGGAATCACGAAGAACACGAGGAAGCACAAAGGGAAAACACGGGGAAAACGAGAGAGAATCACTCAACCAACAAGGAATCGATCACACAAGTGCTAGATCACCACACACATAAGAGATCCACAAGATCCAAAGTTAACAAAGGTAAGGATACAAAGGAACCGCTTTTCTCCGAGAGGAGGCCTTGATGTTCTTCCCTAGAAGGGGTCTTGAATCCGCTTGGGGATCTTTCTCCAAGAGGTCGTGATCTCCGAGGAGAAGTATCCAAGTGGATGAGCAAAGGCTCTCACACGATATGAGCTAATCCAATGCTAACCTCAAAATGGGGAGGAGGAGGTCTATTTATAGTGCTAAGCCAACGAAGGGGTAAGTGAGGGCGAAGGGGTACACAGTGCCTCGCCCAAGTCATGCGCAAGACGCAAGGCCGGATGATCCGGACGGGTCCCGATGATCCGGCGCGGGTCCGATGATCCGGATGGAGTTCCGATGATCCGCTTAGTAGAAGCCTTTGGGTGTCTTCGCGCAGCTATCCGAACGATCCGGGAGGGTCCGGATGATCCGGACGGCGTCCGGATGTCCGCCCGGCTCCAACAAATTCCTCGCCTTCTTCTTCTCTTTCTTCCGCCTTCTTCCATGCTTGGCCTTGGTCCTGGATTCTCCATGGTCATCTTGGTTGTACCGAGTGTATGCAAGGTCCATGCATGAGGTAGTAGCCATGTCTCATATGTGAAAAGTGACGGTTCAAGAGGAGTGAATTCACCTTGTGTCCAATGGCGATGTTCGAGGTCTCGCCATATGTCCTCTTGGGGCTTGGAGAGTAGTCGGAGTGTACATGGGGATGAACGGGATGCTCCGCATCATATCCCCTTGGTTAAGATCCGACTGATCGTGATCCACATCACCATGGAAACGGTGTCGTGATGACTTGTAGTGGGACGAGGTGAAGGCCTTATGAATCAAGTACTCCAAGGTGTTCCGTGATGTGGTACATGCAAAATGAGCAAACACAAAGTACACTTGAAATACAATGGTTAGCGCACACAAAGTGTACATCAATTAAGTGTGAGTCCGTATGGGATAGTGCGTGACAAAGCGCATGAAGCTTATCAAGATGATATAGAATGATATGCAAAGAATTCATGGATAATTAGCGTGAAGCAGTTTACAAATTCTACCATTGTGCAAAATG
>JAHHZJ010004687.1:0-11575 GCA_021437245.1 Aegilops speltoides | reverse complement strand
CCTTCCGTTGTATCATATACAACTCTTCTTTAATAAACCCATTAAGGAATGTAGTTTTGACACCCATTTGCCAAATTTCATAAAATGTGGCAATTGCTAACATGATTCAGACAGACTTTTAAGCATTGATACAAGTGAGAAAATCTCATTGTATTCAACACCTTGAACTTTGTCAAAAACCTTTTTCAACAAGTCTAGCTTTGTAGATAGTAACACTACTATCAGCGTCCGTCTTCCTCTTGAAGATCCATTTATTTTCTATGGCTTGCCGATCATTGGGCAAGTACACCAAAGTCCACACTTTGTTCTCATACATGGATCCCACCTCAGATTTCATGGCCTCAAACCATTTTGTGGAATATGGGCTCATCATCGCTTCCTCATAGTTCGTAGGTTTATCATGGTCTAGTAACATGACTTTCGTAACAGGATTACCGCATTCACTCGTGCGCACTGCATTCTGAAGACCCACGAGGTTCTCAGTAACTTGATCTCAAGTTTCATGATCATCATCATTAGCTTCCTCACTAATTGGTGTAGGAATCACTGGAACTGATTTCAGTGATGAACTATTTTCCAATTCGGGAGAAGGTACAGTTACCTCATCAAGTTCTACTTTCCTCCCACTCACTTCTTTCAAGAGAAACTCCTTCTCTAGAAAGGATCCATTTCTAGCAACGAATATCTTGCCTTCGGATCTGTGATAGAAGGTGTACCCAACAGTTTCCTTTGGGTATTCTATGAAGACGCACTTCTCCGATTTGGGTTTGAGCTAATCATGATGAAACTTTTTCACATAAGCTTTGCAGCCCCAAACTTTAGGAAACGACAACTTAGGTTTACTGCTAAACCATAGTTCATACGGTGTCGTCTCAATGGATTTAGATGGTGCCCTATTAAACGTGAATGAAGTTGTCTCTAATGCATAACCCCAAAACCATAGTGGTAAATCAGTAAGAGACATCATAGATCGCACCATATCCAATAAAGTGTGGTTACGACGTTTGGACACACTATAACGCTAGGTGTTCCGTGGCGGAGTGTGAAACTATTCCACATTGTTTTAATTGAAGACCAAACTCGTAACTCAAATATTCGTCTCCGCGATCAGATCGCAGAATCTTTATTTTCTTGTTACGATGATTTTTCTACTTCACTATGAAATTCTTTGAACCTTTCAACTATTTCAGACTTATGTTTCATCAAGTAGATATACCCATATCTGCTCAAATCATCTTGTGAAGGTCAGAAAATAACGATACTTGCCACGAGCATCAACACTCATTGGAGCGTATACATCGGTATGTATTATTTCCAATAAGTCAGTAGCTTGTTCCATTGTTCCAGAGAACGGAGTTTTAGTCATCTTGCCCAAAAGGCACGGTTCACAAGCATCAAATGATTCATAACCAAGTGATTCCGAAAATCCATCTTTATGGAGTTTCTTCATGTGCTTTACACCGATATGACCCAAACGGCAGTGCCACACATAAGTTGCACTATCATTATTAACTTTGCATCTTTTGGCATCAATATTATGAATATGTGTATCACTACGACCGAGATCCAACAAACTATGTTCATTGGGTGTATGACCATCGAAGGTCTTATTCATGTAAATGTAATAACAATTATTCTCTAATTTTAATGAATAACCAGATCGCAATAAACATGATCAAATCATATTCATGCTCAACGCAAACGCCAAATAACATTTATTTAGGTTTAACACTAATCCCAAAAGTATAGGAGTGTGATGATGATCATATCAATCTTGGAACTACTTCCAACACTCATCGCCACTTCCCTTCAACTAGTCTCTGCTTATTCTCAGAATTCCTATTTCGAAGTTACTAATCTTAGCAACCTAACAAGTATCAAATACTCAGGGCTACTATAAACACTAGTAAGGCACACATCAATAACCCGATATCAAATATACCCTTGTTTACTTTGCCATCCTTCTTATCCACCAAATATTCGTGGCATTTCCGCCTCCAAAGGACTATTTCCTTTGCAAAGGTAAACACTCAGTTTCAGTGCTTTGGTCCAGCTTTGGTCTTCTTCACGGGAGTGACAACTTGTTTGCCATTCTACTTGAAGTTTCCTTTCTTTCCCTTTGCCCTTTCTTGAAACTAGTGGTCTTGTCAATCATCAACACTTGATGCTCTTTCTTGATTTCTACCCTTGTTGATTTTAACATCATGAAGAGCTCGGGAATCGCTTGGCCATCCCTTGCATACTATAGTTCATCACGAAGTTCTAGTAACTTAGTGATGGTGACTAGAGAATTCTGTCAATCACTATCTTATCCGGAAGATTAACTCCCACTTGATTCAAGCGATTGAAGTACCTGCATAACTGAGCACATGCTCACTAGTTGAGCGATTCTCCTCCATCTTTTAGCTTTAGAACTTGTTGGAGACTTCATATCTCTCAAATCGGGTATTTGCTAGAAATATTAACTTCAACTCCTGGATCATCTCATATGGTCCATGACGCTCAAAACGCCTTTGAAGTCCCGATTCTAAGCCGCTACATGGTGCACTAAACTATCAAGTAGTCATCATATCGACCTAGCCAGATGTTCATAACGCCCGTGATCTTCTCCCCGCAATAGGTCTATCACCTAGCGTGCATTAGGACATAATTCTTCAGGCAGCAATGAGGATAAACCTCGATCACGGATCCAATCCGCATCATAGCTACTAACATCTTTCAACACAGTTTTCTCTAGGAACATATCAAAATAAACATATGAAAGCAACAACGCGGGCTATTGATCTACAACATAATTTGCAAAATACTACCAGGACTAAGTTCATGATAAATTTAAGTTCAATTAATCATATTACTTAAGAACTCCCACTTAGATAGACATCCCTCTAATCCTCTAAGTGATTACGTGATCCATATAAACTACACCATGTCCGATCATCACGTGAGATGGAGTAGTTTCAATGGTGAACATCACTATGTTGATCATATCTACTATATGATTCACGCCGACCTTTCGGTCTCCGTGTTCCGAGGCCATATCTCAGATATGCTAGGCTCTGCCAAGTTTAACTCTGAGTATTCCGCGGTGCAACCTGCTTTGCACCCGCTATTTGAACGTAGAGCCTGTCACACCCAATCATCACGTGGTGTCTCAGCATGAAGAACTTTCATACTCAGGGAGAATATTTCTTGATAATTAGTGAGAGATCATCTTAAAATGCTACCGTCAATCAAAGCAAGATAAGATGCATAAAGGATAAACATCGATGCAATCAATATAAGTGATATGATATGGCCATCATCATCTTGTGCTTGTGATTCCATCTCCGGCACCATCATGATCACCATTGTCACCGCGCGACACCTTGATCTCTATCGAGTATCGTTGTCATTACGCCATCTATTGCTTTTACGACTATCGCTACCGCTTAGTGATAAAGTAAAGCAATTACAGTATGCTTGCATTTCATACAATAAAGCGACAACCATATGGCTCTCGCCAGCTTGCCGATAACTTCGTTACAAAACATGATCATCTCATACAATAAAATATAGCATCACGCTCGACCATATCACATCACAACATGCCCTCGCCAAACAAGTTAGACGCCCTCTACTTTGTTGTTGCAAATTTTACGTGGCTGCTACGGGCTTTAGCAAGAACCGTTTACCACGCGATCAAAACCACAATGATAGTTCGCAAGTTGGTGCTGTTTTAACCTTCGCAAGGACCGGCGAGAGCCACACTGATTCAGCTAAAGTGAGAGAGACAGACACCCACCAGCCACCTTTAAGCACGAAAGTGCTCGAACGGTGAAACCAGTCTCACCAGAAGCGCACGGCTGACGTCGGTCCGGCCGCTTATCTCACAATACCGCCAAACCAAAGTATGACATGCCGGTAAGCAATATGACTTGTATCGCCCACAACTCACTTGTGTTCTACTCATGCATATGACATCTACGCATAAAACCTGGCTCGATGCCATCGCTGGGGAACGAGTAATTTCAAAAAATTCCACGCACACGCAAGATCGTGGTGATGGCATAGCAACGAGAGGGGAGAGTATTGTCCACGCACTCGTGAGACCGTAAGCGAAGTGTTATGACAACGCGTTGATGTAGTCGACGCCTTCACGATCCGACCGATCCAAGCACCGAATGTACGGCACCTCCGAGTTCAGCACACGCTCAGCTCGATGAGGATCCCCTGCCCGATCCAGCAAAGCGCCGGGATGAGTTCCACAAGATGACGGCATGGTGACGATGATGATGTTCCACCGCGCAGGCTTTGCCTAAACTCCGCGACGATATGACCGAGGTGGAATATGGTGGAGGGGGCACCAGACACGGCTAAGGAACCATCCATAGATCAACTTGTGTGTCTATGGTGCCCCGCGCCCCAATATAAAGGAGCAAGGGGAGGCCGGCCGCCCTTTGGGGCGCTAAGGAGGAGGAATCTCCTCCTAGTAGAAGTAGGACTCTTTCCCCGCTTCCTACTAGGAGGGGAAGGAGGGAGAGGGGAAGGAAGGGGGGCGCCTCCTAGTCCACCCGACCAGAGGGGGGAGGGGGCGACGCCCATGCTGGCCGCCTCTCTCTTTCCCTAAGGCCCATAAGGCCCAATTATTTCCCCTGGGGTTTCGTAACCCCCAGACTCGGTTTGTTCAAATCACCGAACAATTCCGTGTTCAATATAGTCGCCCAATATATCAATCTTTATGTCTCGACCATTTCGAGACTCCTCGCCACGTCTGCGGATCACATCCTTGACTCCAACAAACTTCGTACATCAAAACTTATAAACTCATAATAAAACTGCCATCGTAACGTTGTTGCAAGGACTTTACGGGTTCGAGAACTATGTAGACATGACCTATAACTATTCTCGGTCAATAACCAATAGCGGACCTGGATGCCCATATTGGTTCCTTTACATATTCTACGTAAGATCTTTATCGGTCAAACCGCATAACAACATACGTTGTTCCCTTTGTCATCGGTATGTTACTTTCCGAGATTCGATTGTCGGTATCCAATACCTAGTTCAATCTGCTACCGCAAGTCTTTTACTCGCTCCGAATACATCATCTCTCAATTAACTCATTAGTTACAATGCTTGCAAGGCTTAAGTGATGTGCATTACCGAGAGGGCCCAGAGATACCTCTCCGACAATCGAGTGACAAAACCTAATCTTGAAATACGCCAACCCAACATGTACCTTTGGAGACACCAGTAGTACTTTTATAATCACCCGCTTATGTTGTGACGCTTGGTAGCTCCTAAAGTGTTCCTCCGTAAACGGAAGTTGCATAATCTCATAGTTACAGGAACATGTATAAGTCATGAAGAAAGCAATAGCAACATACTAAACGATCAGGTGCTAGGCTAACGGAATGGGTCAAGTCAATCACATCATTCTCCTAATGATGTGATCCCATTAATCAAATGACAACTCATGTCTATGGTTAGGAAACTTAACCATCTTTGATTCACGAGCTAGTCAAGTAGAGGCATACTAGTGACACTATGTTTGTCTATGTATTCACTCATGTATTATGTTTCCGGTTAATACAATTCTAGCATGAATAATAAACATTTATCATGAAATAAGGAAATAAATAATAACTTTATTATTGCCTCTAGGGAATATTTCCTTCAACTAGAAGCAATACATGCTAGAAATCATATTCAAGACGCAAACTAATATCAAACTCGCTAACTTAAAGGTGTCCCATCATAAGTGACCGATGCAGATACACAAGAAGAGTAGTTTCATGTAAGAACATGGTGTGATAGACAGATATAGTATGTACCAAAAACAGAAAGCGTGTCATATTCACATGTATCATGTGTAAGCTAAGCAGATGCAATTTACACTAATTAGGGGCAATACGAAGCTAGACACCATATGCAACATGCAACCAGATATCACATCGCCAAGTTAGAGCAAGCACCTTGGATGGTGGAGTAGGGAGCGGAGACTTGACCTTGTAATGCACTATCAAGACAAGGAGAATCAAGATGATGCTCCGCT
This sequence comes from Aegilops speltoides, assembly GCA_021437245.1. Taxonomy (NCBI): domain Eukaryota; kingdom Viridiplantae; phylum Streptophyta; class Magnoliopsida; order Poales; family Poaceae; genus Aegilops; species Aegilops speltoides. The sequence goes on along the minus strand of JAHHZJ010004687.1, from coordinate 5,541 downwards.
TATGTTGTTGAGCAGAGACCACCATCATCGCTTCTTTTTTTTTCCTTCCTCTTTCTTGATTTTGCCTTGTCAAGTCAAACCCACAAGAAAAAGGAATAAAATTTTCTTCGTAACTCATTGATGCATGATAACGACGAACACTACTTTCATGTAAGGCAGCCGCATGATAGGAGGATGGAATATGTATGAAAAACAGGATCATGTGACATATTGACATGTATGATGTATAAGTGTAAACTAAGCACAAGGTGCTTGAACTTGTTAGAATCGATGCAAGCTAGAAACCATATGAAAGATGAAACCAATATCACTCGCTAAATTAAAAGGGTGCCCTAACAAATGTATTTGACTAAATTAGAAGCAATACATGGCAACAAAGTAGAAACAATATGCAATATGCCACTTAATAAAAGTGACTCATCGAAGTGATTGATGCAGGATACAAAAGAGAGGTAGTTTCATGTAAGAACAAGGTTAATAAATAGATGCAAGCAGGTACCAAAAATAGGAAGGCATGTCATATTCACAGTATAGTGTGTAAACCAAGGTATGCAATTTACCCTAATTAGAAGCATTACAAGCTAGACAATCAGATGCAACATGCAACCACATATCACACTCACGGTTAGAGCAAGCACCTGTGATGGTGGTGTAGGGAAGTGCGGTTCGTGCATGAGAGCTACGCTCAATATCTTCATTTAGGCTTGTCTGCTTCTTGAGAATCATGTGGAGAGGATGAAATTGCATTCTTTATAAGAGTATTATGCCTCATATTAACCCACGCTGCATGGACTGCCTCATCATAAGTTTATAGATGCAGATACACAAGAATAGTAGTTTGATGTAAGAACATGGTGTGATAGGCGATGTAGTATGTACCAAAAACAGAAGGCGTGTCATATTCACATGTATAATGTGTAAGCTAAGGAGATGCAATTTAACAAATTAGGAGCATTGATGGGGATACACAAGAAAAGTAGTTTGATGTAAGAACATGGTTAATAGAAAGACGAGTATGTACCAAAAACATGAAGGCATGTCATATTCATGTATAATGTGTTAACTAAGGTGATGCAATTTACCCTAATTAGAAGCATTACAAGGTAGACACCATATGCAACATGCAACCACATATCACACCGCCAAGTAAGAGCAAGCACCGCGATGGTGGTGTGGGGGCATTAGGTGATCAACTAGAGAGCTACGCTGACTATCTTCATTTAGCCTTGCTGTTTCTTGAGAATCATGTGGGAGGATGACACCGCACTTTTAAACGAGTAGGGCGCCTCATAGTAACCCACCCGGGTGACTGCCTCATCATAAGTGATTGACGAGGATACAAAAAAGCATTAGTTTGATGTACTAACATGGTTAATAGACATATGTAGTCATGTATCAAAAACAGGAAGGCATGCCATTATGAAAGGTATAATGTAAAGTAAGCAGATGCAATTTAACCAAATTGGAAGCAATACAAGCTAGACACCATATGCAACATGCAACCACATTTGACAACGCAAAGTTAAAGCAAGCACCTGTGATGGTTGTGTGTGGCAATTGAGATCATCAACTGCAGAGCTATGTTTATCGTCTCCAATCGCCGACATCGCACCCATTAGAGCGCTCAAACGCTTAGTGCTTATCTTCAATTACACTAGAGCGATTTCGTTTTTTCTTTTTCTCGCATTCATCAACACTGCTACGTAGTCTGAAATACCCATGCATAAAAAAACAATAGAGTGAGTATGGGTGAAGTGTGTGCACAATTAGTACAAGGTAAAGGTAGCAGATTGGTTGGTGAGAAATAAATGACGGAGACATAGATAGCTCTACAACATGCACGGCACACTAAATTACTATAGGATTATATGAAAATAACAACATTGAAAGCAAATAGGTCACCCATTTTTTCTCGACCGTCCGATGTACAAAGAATGGGCAGATCGCTTCATCTACCTCCAGCCAATCAAGAGTCGACGATCTTCCTCGAACGCCAATGACCACCGCCCAATACTTCTCCCGCGCTCAGCCCTCGACCACCGCACCGCTGCTTGGCACCTCCGCCATCCATTCAATCCTCACGACCGATCCAGATCGAAAGCAAGCAGCTCCTCGCACCCCACACCCCTATGATAGACACCGATGCGCCGCTTCCCCGGGAACAAGCAGACTAGGTGCTCCGCAGCCTAAGCCGGTGCTGCTTTAATTGCGGTTCGACTAACCCCGAATTGAAATCCAAGTGGCTACCGACTTCAGCAAAGGTGAAATAGTAAAAGGAGGAAACTTGTGCATTTAGTATCACGAAGAAGATGCAGAAGAAGCGCCTACTAGTTTCTTTTCGTGGGATGAATACGGTGAGCGGAGACGAAGATTTGCATGAATAAGGGAAGAGGAGTACCTTTCTGGCCGGCAGTGTTGTGTCCTTCTTCGCTTTTTCCGACGATCTTCTTGTTGTTCGCCGAAACCGTGGTTGTGGAGGACGGTGCAGCCTTGGACGAACCCATGCCAAGTTGTTGAGTGTGGTGCGGCCATCTGTCGCGGCGAGGAAGCAGATCCGAGGCAGCGTAACCATTTACCTGAGCGGAACAGCTCCCAAGCGGTGGACGATTGCAGTAGTGGAGCCGCAGAGAGTGAGGCACAAGACGACGTGGTTGGAGTAGTTCTGCACGGCGCACGCCGGCGCGGATGCCAGGAGGCAGCTCACCTGCTTCACTGCTAAGTCCTTGAGGGCATTGTGGTTGCGGTTGTTGGACAACGACGCCGGGTACCGCCCAAGCGTGATGGAGGAGGGCGGCGGTGGATTGACCGCTATGGGGTGGAGGACGGAGGAGGCTGGGGTTTCATGGGTGGTGGAGGGCGTGCGCCCAAGGAGTATGAATGGGGAACCGGAGGGAGGCGGGAACTAAGGGGGAACAATGTTTGTTCGAGAGGCGCTTGTTTGAAATTTGGGGAAAGTTACAAACTTTGCCCTCATCTAAAATTTCAACATATTGCAGGTTGGGGTAGGACAACATGTCGTGTCCCAAATGTATGGATAGATTTTGACCGAGCGATGGTGTTTAGGCGCCACGCGATGAATGCTTCTCGAGGCGGCTGAGACTGGCGCCTTGGTGAAGTTACAAACCTACCCCTGTTTAGACCTTGGACATCGGGCCGATAGGCTACACGGGCCGAGTCAGATAGTATTTCCTACCACCAAACATTAGTCTCATGGTTTTCGGGTGACCAGAGGCCTATTTGGCGCTTGCTCAATATTTGGGAGCGTAGCATTAACGCTTTTCTTCTTGAATTGAACTTTCAGGATTTGTCAAACTTCACAAATCTTTACTCTTGAAAATCCTAAAGCTATGATTATTTTGGAATGGAGGGGTACATTTGAATATACATTGTACACGCAGTATATATATTAAAAATATGCAACTTACCTCAGCTCATGCATGGTTCCGTATATAATCTCCTTGGTTGCAAAAATAAAAAGTTAGATATGCGTATGAATATATATAGCATGTTCAAACTCACAACAAAGATTGATGCCCTTTACATCTGATTTACAAATGCCATGATCTCGGTTCAAATAGATGAATGCACTTCCTATGAATTCAATCTTCTAAACCCCTTTATGTTGAATTTACATGCATTCTATTTCAGAGAAAGCAATTTGAATTTATCCATGCAAGTGACAAATGTATAAAGTGCTTCACACTAACAACATGGAGTGCACTAATTAATGTTTATATATGAATTGCAAAAGCATCCATTGCCTGTATTTGAAACCGCTCTCACTCTATGGATCGATAATATGAAATAAACACATGCACATGCTAGAATTCAATAGAGTATGGGTGTCTGATAGACCGGTTTTCATCCATACGCAATTTGCAAAATTCATGATCTTATCGAAAAATAATAATGCCATTTATATTTTAATTTAATGCGAGAACCGCCTTTTACACGAGATGGACTATGCCTCGCCTGCTCTCACAAACGCTATATATATCTCTATCTAACGATAAGTGCACACACTTTATATGCATCGAATTTCTCTTTCACATGCTCACAATCTTCTCGTGGTGTCGAGGTGTCTCACGACATGCTCTCTCGCTCTCTCTCTCTCTCTTCACTACTATGTACCACTCTTTTCACTAATCTCAGCTTGGAAAACACTATTTCTCTCGCATGCATATATACACACACACGGTCTCTACTAGCCCTCTATACGCACATATATGTGTCTACGTGTCTCCCCGACGCACATTATCTTTTAGGCCTCTCGCACACACGCCTCCCACACACCCTCTCTTAGTAGTTGGCGATATGATTTCATCATATCATTCGAAGGATATCCTCGCTGTTAGGCTGGATGCTAACACGAGGCAAAATTTTACCCTAGTTCGAATCGACCCTTGCTATTGCGTAAAGAGCCTACTCTTGTTATCAGATATTAGTGATAGGGTGTACAAAGTACACGTGAATACCTGTGCATTGTGTGTGTATACTATCGATTTAACTAGCCCCAAGCTTGTATAACATACCGTGAGGATCAAGAAGGTGAGAGTGTCTAGAGGGGGGTGATTAGACTACTCGACAAGATTAAAATTATGCCTTTTGACAAAGACAAGTTTTTGGCAGATTTTGCATATCACACAAGTCAAGTAGCATACTACACATGCAATTCTAGAGTATGGGCAGCGGAAAGTAAATTGCACAAGTAGTAAAGAGGAGTGGAGAAGATCAAACGCAATTTGAGACACGGAGATTTTTCTCGTGGTTCCGAGTAGGTGGTGCTATCGCCAATCCACGCTGATGGAGACTTCAACCCACGGAGGGTAACGGCCAAGTAGAGTCCACGGAGGGCTCCACCCACTAAGGGTCCACGAAGAAGCAACCTTGTTCATGCCATCATGGCATACGCCCACGGAGGGCTAGCCTTACTGCAGATCTTCACGAAGTAGGCGATCTCCTTGCCCTTACAAACTTCTTGGTTCAACTCCACATCTCGACGGAGGCTCCCAAGCCACACCTAACCAATCTAGGAGGCACCACCTCCAAAAGGTAATAGATGGTGTTGATGATGATGAACTCCTTGCTCTTGTGCTTCAAATGATATCTCCCCAACACTCAACTCTCCTCACCGATTTGGCTGTGGTGGAAGAAAGGATTGAGTGGAAAGCAACTTGGGAAGGCTAGATATCAAGTTTCATATGGTGGGAGGGAGCAACTTGATCTCAACACAAGGGTAGGTAGTTCTCTCTCGTAAATGTAAGGTAGGAGTGGTAGTTCTTTCCGATGGCTCTTCCACTAATGAAGAGGGGTGGAGGGTATTTATAGCCTCCACAATAAAATCCAACTGCTACATACATTTGACCAATCTCGGCCGATCGAAGTTGACAACTCGGTGAGACCGAAGTTCAAAACATGTGAACGTTGGGATTTTCGTGGACCGAAAATACAATCTCGGTGAGTCCGATTCGTCTAAAGACAAGAGCTTGCCAATCTCGTGGGACCGATTTTATCATCTCGGTGACACCGATTTGATGACGT